>JABFQM010001427.1:0-21341 GCA_022816865.1 Zelostemma sp. ZL-2020
TCTGGTTTCCAGTTTCGTAAAACCAGTATTTCTTCTGAATCCTTTTCCTTCCTTCCTGCTTTTCCTTTTCTCCTTCTGAATTTTCCAAACCCGCCTGGCTACTCTCGTCCTCGGGGTAGCCTTTGTAGAATTTCCTTGTCGGTTTTTTCTTCTCCGACTCCTCATATTTAATTTGTTTATTGCGCGCTGACATTTCGCTGTCTGTAGTATTTCGCGCTCTCTCCCTTTTTTGTGGTAATGATACCAACAGTACTTGCTCTTCTTTTTCGATTTTCTCCTTTTGCTTCTTATTCTGTGCGTCATTATCGCTATTCCTCTTAAGTGAGTTGTAAACTTGAGCTTCCTTCTCGTCTTCTCTCTTAGTTCCATTATCTTCTTTTTCGCTTTTTGTTTCTCTTCCTTCGCAGTCCACAGGGTTTCTTGATATTGCGTCTGCGACGACGTTGCTTGGTCCACTGCGGTAAGCAATTTCATAGTCATATTCTTCTAGTTGGATTCTTCACCTCATCAGTCTCGGTGCCGGTTTCTTCGTCTTTGTTAAGTGACTTAGCGGACAGTGGTCTGTTAGAAGAGTGAATTTTTGGCCGAAAATGTATGGACGAAATTGTTCCACCGCGTAAACTAGAGCCAATGCTTCTTTTTCCGTCGTGGAATAGTTTTCCTCAGCTTTGTTGAGTGATCTTGAGGCGAAAGCTATTGGTAAGTCTTTGCCAATTTCACCCTGCGAAAGCATTGCTCCAACTGCATAATTTGATGCGTCACAACTAATAAGGAATGTTTTTGTGAAGTCCGGTAACCGCAGTATCGGTTCTTCGAGTAGCTTATCTCGCAGAGTCTCTATCTATCTTGCTATCTTGCTTCGTGCGTTTCATGTTCTTGCTGCGTGATCGGTTTTCCCCAATTATCAACTGCCTAAACGAATACTTTATGTTACGTGGATATGTAAATCCGGACGTAACACTGATACAACACGCAGTGTTGTAAAATTCGATGGCAGCAGTCTAACATTAATGATGAAACGTGTTTCATTTATAGATACAAAGAATATGAAAATTTATTATGTACAATTTTTACTACACGGTATTGTATTATTTCGAGTATTTTTTGAATAGTACCACTTTAACATTTAATGTAGTAATTTTTTATCAAAATATAGTAATTTTTTCAACGCAATTTTTCTCCGTGCACTTTTTTGGCGCGCTCCTTCATTTGCCCGCGAGCTTTCAAAACGTAAACACAACACAGCTGTTAATGCTGTGACATTGTCTGCCGAGCAAAGAAACATGATGCATTGCGCACCCCTACCGCGCATATATCGCCGTTGAAAGCCATAATAATGAACGCTTTTTCTAAAACCTCAGTTGAATACATTGAAATTTTCAAAATTACTTTCTGAGAAAGGTTTGGCCAGCGGAATAAATATAGCGAACAATTTTTGAATTTGAATGTGGGACTTTAATAAATCAAGTTTCGAAACTCGAACAGTGAAAAAATTGTTTAGAACCCAGAGAAATAAGAATTATCTAAGAATTCAACATTTTAGAAAAGAAATGCAAATATCATGTAATCATGAATCTAAAGTGCAATGAAAAGAAAAAAAACGCATTCAAATAAAAGTATCAAAAGTTTACGATGTGAATTATTTATTTGAAACAGGCCATTATACATTATTCATGTACAAAATGATGTTAACGACAAACAACTTTTACAAAACGTTTTTCCAAAAAATGCATTGCGTTTACATCACGAACAACGAATAACAATTGTTATTCCGCTTTCTATTGCTGAATAGTCTTATTCTAGCCAGTTGAAACAACCAAAATATTGAAATTAATCTAAGAAATTCTCCACTTTGAATCAAAGAAAATGTTAGTTTTATTAAGTGCTCGGTGTTTGTGGCTTGGACCAGTCGACGTTCAAGATAAGATGATCATAACCGAATCCATGAAGACGCTCAATAGCTTTAGCAGCCTCGGCCCTGAATCTGAAATGAACATAAGCAAAGCCCTTGCACAAGTTTGTTTGCTTCTCTTTCGCCAAAAACAGCTTCTGGATAACGCCGAAAGGTTTGACAAGATCCTCCAAATCGGCATCCGTTGTGCTCTCGGACAAGTTCGAAATCCTTATAGCAGTCGTGTCGTCGCGTCTCTGCATCTGCATGGATTCCCCGCGTTTATTGCCACCGTCACGCATACTGGGTGGAACATATTTGCTGCCTTGTTGCCCAGGTATCTTCGGTGCCTCTGCAACCGCTGCACTCGAGGGTAAGCCAGGGGCTCCAGCTTTTTTCTCATCCGCGCCTTTCGTTGCAAAAAAATATTTCAGATTATTCATTCAGTTGGGAAATTATTTGTAAAATTTGAAGGTGAATATTCTTTCATCAAATAATTTTTGATGAAATTTTTGTTCCGTACCGAGAACAGTGTCTTTGTACGGACACTTGATGGTCCAATGGTCTCCGTTACATTTACGGCATTTGAAGACCGCACTTTTGCCTTCCTTCATTGTGCGGAAAGGATCTTCTTCGGCCTTGTTGTCTTCCTCCTTGGAAGAGATGAATTGTAGGAAAACATCTTCGGCAATGATCGTCGAGGCTGGATTCGGACCTGGCCTATCGTCTTTCGAGTCACCAATTTTGGCCCATGCTTTTCTTTTCGCGATTGTCTTGGAAACAATGCACTTTTCAATTTTGTATGTTCGGACGACTTTTACTTTCTTGTTGTCTTCATTCAACTTGTACTCAGTGAGCACTTTGAATCCATTCTCATAGACTTCTGAAGGGGGAGGGAGAGTCCCACTCTCCTCTTCCACTTCGTCCGCCCAGCTTGAAGACGCTACAGGCATTTCTAAAACAATAAAAAATCATCAAATTTCTCGATATTTTGTGTTACTGGGATTTCGAAATTTAATTATTTTTACGAAGAAAAAGTATAATTTGTGAAAAGTTGCGAAATCAACATTAAAAAATGGTGTTATCCGAACTATGAATAACAATACAGTAAAATTAAGTATTTAACAATACGGAAACGAATCGATCATGCATTTAGAGGTTAGAATTCGTGAGTAATGGTTCGCTACATGCCACATGGTAAAGTTTTAATCCAGTTTTTGAGCAATTGAAAACTTTGACCACGCGTAAGAGGATTGCAAATGAATCAACGCTTATTCTTACCGTGAAATAATCAGTGTATGAATGTGATTGAATCGACAATCCAAAGCGTACGTATGAATTATGAAAACTGACGGGCCGGACGGGCGTAAAAGCGCGCACGCACACAAACATAAACTAACCAGGAACGAACCGCGGTCGGGTTCAATCTTTCATCTCTTTCTCTCAACAGGAGAAAATTTCAAGGCGTTCGGAAAATAAGTTCCAACGACACACCGGAAACGCGGAAAGGGTCCATTTCTGCATTTCTGCAAGTTAAAAACAAGAAATTGTCAAGGGAGAAAAAAGCGATACATGCAAGAAAGGGCCGAAACGCGGCGAAAGCGCAGATGAAAAATGAATAGCGATAAATAAGAAATTCTTGGGGAAGAGGCGCGCCTGTGAATCGGGCCGAAAAATAGCCGAGAGCGAGGAGTGGTTGTCGGTTGCACTCGCACTGCGTTGTGTACGTCAACTGTCAAGTCAATCGTTATCTTTCCTAACCTTTACGTTGAACTCGCGCGAGGTAACAGGCCCGAAGATCGCGTTATCGCAGGGTCCGCGGAGTGTCTGGTTGGACGGAAAAAGAAAAATGTGTCGACGCTCGCCGTTTCTCTCGTAGCCGAGATCGCTGGCGTACGCGGTGCCGCTCGATGGAGCTGCCCGTTATATCGTGATCATCGGCGGTATATCCAGTAGCGCTGGTCATCGCCTCGCGCGGATTTTCTTACGCTCGACACTTTCTCCGGCCTCTCGAAACCCGCGACAAGCATTCCACGAGGGTCATGGCATCGTCGAACAGGGGCATGGGCTCGACCCGCGGCATTCAAATGGGCTCCGCCTGGTTCCAGAAAAAAATCAACCTCAGGCCCCAGCACCGAGGTGTCCACCTCGTCACGGAAGAAATCCTCCGACAAATACCCGAACTTTGCCAGTTTGCTGTTGGCCTTTGCCACATACAAAGTAGGTCTCGCAATTAAAAGCTCCTCGTCGTCGTCAACCCTCGTTTTAATTACTCGACTTTGTACTTCCGCTTGCTTCCTTCATTACATTCAGCTCCTGGCATTGTTTAATTAATGTATGAATTTTTCAGTTTTGCACACATCCGCTAGTCTCGCGTTAAATGAAAGCTGGGATCCAGACGTCAGAGACGATATGGAAATGATGCTTAATAAAATAGTTCCTGAAGGACTGGCTTATAGACATAGCTGCGAAGGACCAGACGATATGGTATAATTGCCAAAATTGATTGAATGATTATTCGTTCCCCGTAAAGGAATGAATGAATTGGAATTAATGAAACTGGCAATGTTTTCAGCCGGCGCACGTGAAAGCATGTTTTCTGGGTTCCTCTCTGAGCATCCCGATAACGGATGGCAAGCTTGCTCTGGGGACCTGGCAGGGTGTTTGGCTTTGCGAACATCGCGATCACGCGGGCAGTCGTAAGTTAGTTTTAACTCTGACGGGCTGTTTAAGAGACTCGGCTCGCAGCCCTCTGAGTCCTGTCAGTCCTATAGCTTCGACAAGCAGCTAGGACCAATCTCACTCCCAACGGCGTGGCAAACGTCAGCTACGCATATCCCTGTCTAGCGACGAAAGCTAGCGGCTGCTTATCTTTAGACGAATCCTAAGAGTACGATCTAAGGAAGAGTGATCGGATACTTCATTACACGAAAAAAAGCCAAAAAAAACCCAGATCGCGCCGCGGGCGTCTCTTCTTCTTATCGAATTTCGCGTCCAATGCTTTCTCGTACGTACATATTTTTTCATTTCCATCTCTTCGATTCCACGATTCGCGCGTTCGAGTTCTTTCGTCGTGCTAAAAGAACTCGAGCGATTGCTAAACTTTCCGGAAAAAAAATATATCGTCAAACGCCAACAAAAAAAGAAAAAAAAAGAAAAAAGAAAAAAAAGTCGTGCTGCCAATGCAGATGCACAATCTGTATTTCGTAAGGGTTAGCTGTTAGTATCCAGCACTCTCCTCTCATACTCTTAGCTGAAAATTAATCTATTGCATTAAAATACGATGCGTCCAATATTCCGAATTTAATTAAAGATAGCTTTATTTAACAACAAACAAAAAACGAACCCTTTTATAATAGAAATGCATTTACAAATGAAAAGCAGAAAAAAATATATACCAGGTGATAATCTTAGCTGAGGAAACAAGAGGAATCAACTTTCATCCTACTTTTCTACATTACGCGAAGCAATTTTCAGCTTGAATACACGCAACGTGGCACGATTCTAAGTCACTGCTTACCATAGGCTAAAACATTTATAATGACGTTTCCAATGCATTGGGGGTGTACATAGAATGTAATCCGTAACTTCTTTGCGTCGCTAAGAATTTCCGCCGGCGAAGTGAGCCGAATCTCATTCATCATTCGAAAAACCATTGTCGTGCTCGACCTCGTGATCGATGTGTTCATAGAAGTAATAGACAACGACTCGAAAAATGTAAATGATGTAAAAAAGAACCACAAATGCGTTGCGTTAATGTGAATCGATGTACGAAGTGTTTTCGTTTCGATCAACCGATCCGTTCCCGCGTTGTGCGACGAGGTGTTTCGAGCGGCGGAACTGGCACGGCAAAGAGATGGACTATCGAAAAATAACGCGTGACATTATAGCATGATGTTACCCGAAACATTCCAAGCTCGTTTAGGGAATCCAGGGGTGTATTTATATAACGTAAAGTTTAAGCGAGCAGTCGATGTTAGCTATTTATTCTCCTTGTCCGTAGCATAAATGATCGTCCACTAACAAAAAGTACTGGAAATGCTTTGTTCGAGTATGCCATGCATATTTCATAATAAAGTACCGTTAACTTAAAGGAGCTCAATCCGCAGTTGCAATATTTGATGACGAGGAGAGAGAGATAGGGTTGACAAGTGCGAAACGATTAACGCAGTACATATAAATAATATAAATATATGATGAAAGAGGGGGAGAAAGAGAGAGAGGTATGTCTCGTCCGCAAAAAAAGAATGTGTATAAATAAGTAAATAAATGAAGAATAAATACGCCACGTTAGTGCACTTTGTTACGCGATCTTGAATGTTCGAGAATATTTAAAATTTATGCACGAGGGCAATCTTGTAATTTTTACCACGCTGAATGATTTTCCTAGATAAGTTGATGACAAGGAAATTTACATGATAAAAATGAAAGATGATAATGCAGAGTATATTACTCTCTTCCAAAGCATTGTTTGGAATTTATTATATTTGGCATATGTACGTATGTAAATAAGAATCAATCTCAAAAGATACACATCGACATCCATTTTATTATTATATAAAAATCCAAACGTAACGCAGAATTTATTATAAAAATACTATCTCGCTTAAATTTGTACGACACATGGTTTTACAATTGTTAAATCGATAAGTATGAGGTAACGTGTGATATTTATACATGCATCACAAAATTATGCATTCCCCAAATTGTTTCGCATAATTCACTTATTTCTCGATTTGGAACAAGAAAATGTAACGCGACTTTTTCCGTCTCGTATACCTCAATAAGAAGCACTACAATAAGCTCTATAGCCTTAAATAGTTATTAAATCGTAAATGAATTGTTTCGGTACTGATCATCGATGCATTTTTTTATTCGTTAACGAGAATCATCGTCCTCGATGACGCTAAAATGTACAAAATTTAGCATTGTAAATGAACGATCATTAAATCTGTAAATCACCAGTAGTCGATTCACGCGATATCGAATGAGCTTTACGATTTTCAGCTTAAACGCGCAAAATAATGTTCCTTTCTTACACACACACCGTATACTTTTTCCGCGAGGCGGAAATTATTTATTTATTCATCTATTTGTTTACGTTAGTTATGGGCAATTCTAATCTTCAATCTCGTCTTTATACTTTTTGCACAACATGATCTAATTTTATAAAAGCGCACAATTCCTATTTAATCGAGTAATACCGATCTTATCTCAAACTTGACAATTCTCATTTCTCGTCACCTTTTTTTCTTCTTCGGACTGGATTGACGCGACGAAACATTTTTTACGTCGAGGAAAAAGTTTATACGCGATAGCTGGATATAGTGGACCCGTGGCCCGATAATTTTAAAAACACAAAAAAGCGTTTGAACCAAAACGCGAACTCGGGGAAATCGGAATCAAGAGCGACGATTTTGCCTGTTTATTCCGTATTCATAATTTGTAAATTAAAACGTAAAGCGGGACTTTGTGCTTTTAATGTCATCAAAATTCACTGTTAAAATCGCCGAGTCACGAAACACCTGCGAAGATCGGAAATTAATGTTTCGCTTCGATTAATTGATGCTTGATAAATTGTTTTTGGCGTCAGGGAAAAATGTTTCATCTTGGTTCCGAGATCCCGGTCGGAAATTTTGTACGAACACGAAAAACAATAGCCCGACGAAAGCATGATTTATTCTTTAGCCGATCGGTATAGAGCACATTGTGTGTAATAAGGTCAGCCACTGTATATATGAATCTAAACATGTGTGGATGCGCGTGTACGAGAGAACCAATTTAGTATGAACAAAACGAGCATTACATTATAAATTATCTGTAAATGAGGATCGAAATAATTCCAGCATGCAAAGTACATAATAGAGAGGAGAACAGAAACGAAGTGACAATATAGTCGATCTAGTAGCGGTACAAAAGACGTTTAGAACGGAACGTGCGATTTCGGGAGTCGCGTTTTTCTGGTCTTCGGTGCAGGATTGTTTCGGGCCGTGTTTATCAGCGAGAGCACAAGTTTTTTCTAAAAAGTCGTTAATTATTCTAAAGGGCTCGCGTTTGCCTGCACCGGAGAAAAGAAAAAACGCCTCTCGGATCTAGCCAGAATATCGATGTATATAAATTATAAAATACCATGAACTAGAACTGCCAACTGGAATTATTCGACATCAGCTTTTGAGTAAAGAAAGGGGGAAAACGTCGCTCCGGCGTTTTCGATCGTCAACGCCGGTTCCGCGATTAGTTTGACGTTTTCGGTTATTTGAAAATGTCAATTGTAAAATTATATCGGACAAACGGCATTTTTCATCGATACGCGTATTGTTGAGTTGATCGCGTCCTTCGGGAAACGTTTCAACCTCATCTGACCACAATTGAAAAAGTTCGCGAAATTCGATCCCTTTTTGTCGTCGGTTACGTGAGCTGAAAGGAAACATTCAATTGGACATTGACATATCTTCGTGCGTGGAATTGTGGTCAAATGTATCAAGTTCGTAAATGAATGATTCTCCAGTTTGCTAATGTATTTTTTAATTGTAAATTCTCACGCAAGGTCGATAAATTAATTGAGATTGTAAGGCATCAATAATGTTGTATAGTGTAAACATTATATGACGGAATGTAATGAAAGATTCTGCAGAAGAATTGGCCCTATTTTTATTCATGGTTTCGGTCTTTCCTCGATCTAAATTATTATCTAATTGTATGTACAACTCGAGACTCGTTTGGTCATTTGTGAAAATTCAGATCCTCATTGCGTGTGCATCGACATTTTATTCTGCAAATACACGAAATAATAAAAAATAACCAGTGTCAAACATGTTACCTCAAATGTTGTTCTATTACTTTTTGCATTATCTAGCGTTTTATTTTGTTTCGATCATTTCTAATGTCGAAAAAAGGCGTAAATTTGAATTTTCGCGCATTCATGTGCTGCCACCTGCGCGGAACGTTGCGGAACTAAACCTGAAAGATTGTTTTGCTCGTCTCCATTTCGATGCTTCCGTGCCTATAGTGCAGAATTTGGGAAACGGCAATTAAAAAATTGTGAAAAATGGCAGGTTTAGTGACAAAAACTTCAAATCTTGTAAAATGTGAGTATGAGCAAGACAAAGTAAACTGTTCCCGTAATCACCAAAGTCGTGTCATTGAGAAAACTCGTATTTTCCTAAGGTCAATACGACGTCCCGAAACGACCTTACATAACATTGATTTATCGCTTCCGTACCTTCATGGAATTTCATTTTTTCAATAAGAATCAATTTTCCCATTCATAACTACAACGTAATTAATGCTCGTTTCAGTAAAATACAATTTCCACTAGTAAAATCTCCAATATTTTGAAGTTATTACATTGAGGTTAGGTTCGATCGAACGTCAAATTCTGAAAAAATTGTACTTGCCGTTTTCTCTTCTTTATCTATCGTTGAAGACTTTTGATTGTGTAAAATATATTTTTATTGCGACCAAATTTTTTCATTAACTTTGTTTGTTTTTCATTATAATTTTTGATAAACTTTTTATGGCAGTGGCTATCACGGAAGCAAAACCTGCGTTAAAGACCATTCAGTACTACGCCAAAGTTGAGCTGATACCACCAAAGCCCAGCGAGATTCCCGCAATTCGATCTGGAATCGCAAATCTCATAAGCTCAGTGAAAAATGGAAAATACAAGGAACTCACCGTAAAGGACGCCTGGCTCAACACCCTAGTTGCCGTTGAAGTCTACTGCTGGTTCTACATCGGCGAGTGTATCGGCAAGCGCCACCTTGTTGGTTACGATATATAAATAATTCCACAAAGTACTCGTAGATAATAAATGATTATGTATCAACCTCTGTTGCTTTAAAATGCCAATAAAAGTATGAATCATTGCAAAATTGTCACTAATAAGATATATTTTCTATCGATCACTTCAACAAATGTTGACTCGCGTATTGCCATATGCAAATCGCACTCGTCACATGAACATTCAATGATCTTGTTACACCTAATTGTGGAATTTCCACGCACTTGTCTAGCAATGGAATCAGGTTCGCTGGAATCCCATCCTTTTCATTTCTGAAATGTACAAAGTTGAAATTATTGACATGAAACTTGGGAATGGAAAAAAGTTGAAATATTTACCCCAGCACGAGGACGGTTTTTTCGTCAAACTCCATGTTAACTAAATTTATACTATTTACAGTTTGTTCTGCGCCGACCAATGACCACCCCGATTCTTTTTTGCTCAGAAAGTATTCCGGCAGTTGATAAGGTTTCACCTGAGGTTTCAAAATGTAAAATCAGCAATTGCAGGAAGGAAAGTGCAACCGATGTTTATCGGAATTGTTACCTCGGTGATATTAATCCATCTTTCAGCGGAGACACTGAGATTTTGAAACTCTTTACTTTGTATGTGCTTGTGATTAGAAATCACGAGTTCTCTAGCACCAAAAATTTCGCAAGTTCTCGTGATGCCACCCAAATTTGGCAGTCGATCGACGAGCGATGCTACGACTATGATGCCACCTTCGGAATTCAATACTTTTTCTCGCTGCTTCGAAGCGATTTGTAGCTCTGCCAGATTTTCGCTAAAGGGCACTATCGTCTTCCAAGGAATAGCCTTCTTTTGCATGTCGATCGAAATGTCATCCACCCTGGTCAAGTTTACGTCCGAACCTGCAGTTCACGGGTAAAACTTGAAAAGTTCGAGAAAAATTGAAAATCATGATTATTTTACCTTCGGATTTCGAGATGTACCGAGGAACTTTGGCTTGTTTCATTTGATCGTCATCGTTGTACAAAGTCAATAATCCTGAATATTTTAAACTTTCGACAAAGTGGAGACCTTGAAATATTTGCGGGGGGATCCATTCTTCGGCGCATACATTCGTCAAACGAGGTAGTTCCAAATAAATTGTCTGAAAGATTGAAAATTCATTACAACGGTTTTTATTTTTGCAAAAAATCCGAGTGAATTTCCGCAGTCACCTCTAAAGTGTAATGTTTCTCCACGCAGAAAACAGTCAAGTAAAAGTCTTCGTTCAACTTGACCGAATTCGTCATCAAGTTCCCGTGACGCAGACTTTCTTGCACTCCCTTGTAAACGCTCATATATTTTTCTTCGACGTCTTTCAGTTCTTTCGTAGTCTTCAAAGTGTCGTATATTTTTGCGAATATGACCTGTACAGAGATCAAAATCAATGCAACTTTTTTGAATCCAATTTCTTTGTTTCAATTTAAAACCTGGCGCACTTGACTGTACAACCGCATACTGAATTGTTGTCCCATGCAGCAGGGGGTGATGTGAAACAGCGCCACGTCCAAAAAATCTTTTTGTCGATCAATTGACAAGTACCGGGAAACGTGATAAATCATGCACAGCACGGAACGCAAACTTCCAGGTCTCCTCTCGTTCATCTGAAATGTTTTCGATCACAGAATTTGTAATTTGAAAACGCTTCGCTTATCAATTTAATTGAACCTCGCTGAACAAATTCCATATGTTGTTTCGAAGTTCCTCATCCTCCACGTAAATGCGAGTTAGCAACCACTCGCTCATCAATCTAACGCTGTGTTGATGATTGTCGGACAGCAGCAGCTCGCAAAGAACACCGTGCAGAACTTTTTTGCAATTCTGAAAAGAACTTTGCATAAAAACTTTTTCTCGAATCCTCGATCGTTTAGGAATCGAATTGCATTGAAGCAAAGTCTTCAAAGGTACAACACCTCGCTCAAAGTCGGTTGTAAGACGAGCAAGGCCTGCAAAATTCGATGATTTCGTCTGTGCACGTGGGAATCGCCGAAGTAGCGTTTGCTCTTATTTTCCTCCAACTTTTTCATCAGCGCGGAAAACAAATCCTCGGTGTCCACGCCGGAAAAAGTGACGAGCTGGAGAAGTTCGATCGTCGCTTGAGCTCGTACCGTTGCGTCGACGTTACAGTTTCTGCAAAGAATTTTCGTTTGAATGATAGTTTTTGATGGAATGAAGGAAGAGTTAAAACATCTTACAAACGAGATACAACGTCGGACTGACGGTCGCTCAAATTTCTCGTCTCGTACTTTACACTGATGGTCTCGCAAGTTTGGATCTCGATCTTCTGATCCTGGCGAATAACAAGTCCGTGCAAAAGGCAGTCCACCAGAATTTCATTTACGAACTCCACTCGGGGACTTATCAACCGAGAGAGAACGAGTTTCTTCAAATTCGGTATCCCGTTTCCTTCGTTCAAAATCTCTAACGTCACCTGAAACATGATAACATTTAGAAAATGTTTGTAACGCGCATTTTCCCAGTTTTGTTACTGATACAGTAAAATGAGTCAAAGATGAATATTTTACTGGATCATACCTCTTGCAAGACGCTCCAGGATTCCTTCAAACGTCTATCCGCCAAGACGCGCAAAATTTCCACGATCCATTCAACCGAGAGCAAAAACACGCCGCTTTTCTTGCCGTGCAACGCGTGCGTCCAACAAAGCTTGACCAACATTTCGATTTGCGGAAGATCTTCGGCATCGAACATATTTTTTGCAATTATTCCATACAACAATTCGCAGACTACGGGAAGAATCTCTGTCCCGGTAGAATTGAGAAGTATCAAAGCGTGCTTCAACCAATCGAAATTTCGCATGTTCCTATTCCTCTTCAACCGAGCCACGATAAATTTGGCGACGAGAATTAAATATTCCGACACGATCTTCCCCGTCAAATCGACTGGGTTTCCGGTAGGAAAAAGAAAGGGCAGTTGGTAAGCGCCGAGTAAGGTATCGAGAACTTCATTTTCATTTTCCAAGACTTTGTCAAGGTTCTCGCAAAGGTACAAAATCTGCATGGCGAACAGTCTCTGAAACCCGTCGCATTTGTCCGACTGTTCTAGGACATTCACGGACGCTTTTCTCAGTTCCGCGAAGACGCTCTTGTTCCTGCTTCTTTTCAGAAACGTCGCAGCGATCCTGGCCAAAGTTCCCTGATTCTCGGACTTCAAACCAGCGGGGTTCTTGAGTTTGGCCAACACGGATGTCAGTCCCGAATCGACGCACGGCGAAACGAGTTGAACCAGCGCTTGATCTCGATCGTTGTTCTTCGAGCAAAAGTCCAGCAAATTCGAGACCAGCTCGAAAATCCGGATGGTCAAGTCGACGTTGGCGTAAGGTCTCGCGGAAACCCCGGAAAGACAATTCAGTAAATCGTAAAACGACCTCTTCGCGGGACAATCCTTGTCCTTGAAAATGAGTCCCGCGTCGTACAAAAGCATCGTCATCAGCGACACCGAACCGACGCTGGAACGCAGGGTCGTTTCGTCCCTCGCGAAAACTTTGCAAACGTGAACGACGAATTCGCGAGCTTTCGATTTCATCGCGACGTCCTTCTTCAACCAGTTGGAGATGTGTTCCCAGGAACAATTTTCCCTTGAGAGAGCCTCGTCCCTAGGAAACGCCGAAAGCACGCTTTCCGTCGCCAGCAGATTTCGGATTTCAGTGAACGAGGTCAAAGCTTCGATGACGTTCATCTGGGAAGCGAAGCGCAACATTTTCGAATGCCTTTTTAGGTTTTCCTCGACCAGGCGCGTCAACGCTTCCAAGCAGTCTTCGTTCCAGAAGCAACGCACTCGTGAAATTTGTTCCGGGACGAGTCGAATCGCGGATGTCACGTGGTAGATGGCGATGGGGCCCCAGGAAATCTCAGAGGACGCCAAAAGGAATCGGGAAATCAGGTCCGAGTCACTTTCTTCAGCTCGTGCGAAGCAGCTTGACAGTTCTTTCACGATTTCCGGGTAATCTTGGTAGTCCTCGTGCTTGTATAGTGACGCGTTGTTCAAACTCCTCGCCAGAAGCTTGATAAAGTCCTCGTTGTACAGATCCGAGTCCATTTTCAACGCGTTTCTCAAGCCTTCCTTCATCACGGAGCTGTTCTCGTGCTGCAAAAGTCTCTCGAAAACCACGTGCAGCCAAACGACGCTGAAACAGTCGCCGCAGTTCCGGTGCTCTCGACAAGCGTTGACCAAAGTTGCTAAAAACGGGAGAATTGGAGTTATCAAATGCTTTTGCTTCTCTTCCAAAGCCTCCAGAATAAGAAAGAAAGTGTTTGCGACATTTTCCATGGACATGTCGCCTTGCTTTTGTTCCTCGCAGACGAAGGGTACGATTCCGTTTTTGGGCACGTTGTTCATCTTCTCCTTCCGGTAAAGATTCTTCATCTGATTCATTTTCTTTATCAAATAAAGGGCTTGTTTCCGAACGTACTGGATCGAGGATGTCAATCCTTTGAGTAAGAGGGACCAAAGTTCTTCTTTGAAGCAAACAGCGTAGCTCGAATCCACAGCGTCCATCGAGTCCGAGGGGAACCACGCCTCGACGACGATGCAGAGTATGGAGAACAAATTTTGCGGGCCATCTTCTTTCCCCAGAATCAGGTCCCAGAGTCGCGGCAGGATCTCGTTTCTCCCGATCACGAAGATCGATTTGGACACGAACGAGGGCAGGAATTTCCACTCCGCGTCTTCCATCACAGCCAGCCAGTTTCTCGCGTCTTCTAAAACAAACTCCGCAAGATCTCGAGCAACATTCTCCAGGGGAGTTTCAAGGACGAAGGATCGAAGGTGAAATCCGTCCAGGAAGCTTTCGAAGAATTTCATGTATAAGATTCTTGAGTCCGCGTCTTCAAGAATGTATTTTTCGTTGGAAGCTCGGAATTTTTTCAGCTGGATCAAGAGGTTTTCGTCGCTGCTGTACAGCACCATTTGAAGGGTCAGGATATCCCGAATCATCAGTAATTGATCTTGACTAGGTTTGACTCGGAGCATTTCTTTGACGTCCAGATTGAACGCGATTGAGGTTTTCAGCGGCTTTTTGAGACCGACAACGCCCCGGTACTCGTGGGCCAAAACCATCCTGAAGATCTCTAGCTCCTCGAAAGACACGAAGAAATCGGGGTCTATTTTTTGACTGAACGCTTTGACGGAATACAAATATTCTAAATTTATTTTTGGCAACGTCATGAACCGCTCGTGTAACTGCATCTTGCCGATTTTTCAAGTGCCCTTTTCCTCTTAATGAAAAATCTTTTCCTTCGCTCGAGCCTGAAATTCGAAACAGAATAATCATTGTTTTAATTGCATTTTTTTTTCATCGAGTAAAAATGGCGGATGGAATTCGAGTTTTTTAAGCAAAAGTTCGCGCTCGTTGTAAAGCGTCCTTAAAATGAATAAACACGTACGCCGCCATGAAACTCAGCCTGAAGCTGCATTAATGCCAAATGCGCAAAGCACTCGAAAGCAGTACTGTGGGTGCCTGCGCCGCAGTGCTCGATCTGTCATTATTCATTACCGGACGGAGCTCTACTTTACTCCCAGTGTGTGCACAGACGGTGCATGTAAAACACGGTCAACTCTTTTTATTTTTTATACTTTCGTTTCGACACCGATGAACACGCGAAGTTTGCACCAGCCTGACATGTGGTAAGAAAATTTGCATATTTCACCTCTCGCTGACAATATTTTCGAACGGTATTTTTTTCAAAATCGAATTGGAACGAGTCTGATAATGTTCTATTCGTGATGGGAATGTCATTGCGAGAAACTAGTAGAGATAAATCTTAATCGAATAAAATGAAAAATTCTTGCATATTTTAAAATGAAGGGTCTTCCATAAATTATGTCACGCTTTTTCATAGTCGTGTCTCTTTCTCTCCAATACCGAATCATATTTATATTTCTTTTTAATCGCATAACTTTATTTATGAAAGCTGATTTATATTGTTAACGGGTATTTAATTTATAAAGATTACAGCAAAGTAAAGAAGTCATTAAAAAAGATTATTTTTTCCTATATTTGTAAATCGATGAAACTGGAATTGAGATCGGATTGATAATGAGCTGAAAAATCAACAATTGATGCACTTTTTGTTCAGATGACGTCTTTGGAAGATAGCAGATGGATGGACTTATTCAACGAGTACCATTTCCTCTGTGCTTGTGAATGAATGGACCATTCGGAGAGCAGAAACCTATTTTTTATTAATAAATACTCGAAATGAACGAATCCTGCTTTCGAAGCTTCGTTACAACGCCCATCAAGAATCTTCTGAGGGTAAAAAAGTTAAAAACGTAAGACTCGCTTATTAAAAGTTCTAAAGTTCAAGTCTCAATGTTCAACGAGATTAAACCATCCTCGGTATTGAAATAATATCGATCACACAAGAATGAAACCTTAATTTTTTCCGATTACATAAAGGACAAAACATGCATTTTGTTATATAATACGGATTAGTTATTGCGTAATGCAACGGAGTTAATTACACCGAAGAGTGCGAAAAATGCAACGTAACGAACTCGCAAGAAAAAACTCGGATTTTCCTTTTTTTTTCTTTATGGGAGCTTGATTAAAGTGTCATGTCTAACAGGTTGAAATGGATGAATCCAAGGCCTCCGAAGAATCAGGCATATGTACCCACGCTGATTGAGCACGTGGCAAATGTCGTCACGCACGGAATCTTGATCGTGCCCTCACTGGTCGGCGCTCTGGAGTTAGTTATGCGCTCGTCCACTTGGTCCCAGCTCATTTCCGCTTTTGTCTACGGCGTTTCTCTGCTCCTTCTTTTTACGATCTCCACGTTCTTTCACGGCGTTCATTATTGCCGCCACGACGGGTAATATTCATTGGCTGAAATCAAATTGGAACAATTAATGTTTGAGTTTTATGAACAGATTAGAGATTCGCTCAAGAGTTTAGGTTTTCATTACACTCGGTTCTGGAAGAAATATCCAGTTTTTCATCGATTACCAAAATTAACTGCAAAATTAATTGGGACTTATATACACAATATAATGCAACTTTTTTAATCTTTCTCGATTTTTTCTGCACTAAAAGCACTAAAACTTTAATATCGACTTTTTGACTATGATAATAATTAAAACATGATTTTAGGTCGCTCAAAGTCGCTCTTCATCGCTGCGACAGGGCAATGATCTACGTTTTCATAGCAGCTAGTTACTTCCCTTGGCTCACCGTAGAAAATTACCCGGACGATACAGTACTCGTTGTGATGCGAATGACAATTTGGGTAATGGCGAGCCTGGGAATTCTGTACCAACAAATTTTTCACGAGAGATACAAAATGCTCGAAATAATTTTTTACGTGGTGATGGGTGTCGGGCCGGCAATCCCAATTTATCACATTGTAAGGAGGAATTTTCTGTCTTCGAATCGTGCATTTGCAAAAAGAGCACCGGTAACATGAATTAAAGTCGTTGTTTTTTTCTAATTTGCAGAAGGAACTTTCCGAAATAACGGAATTAAAGTTGGGAGGACTGATTTACATACTCGGAATCATATTTTTCAAGTCTGATGGAAGAATACCGTGCGCTCACGCGATTTGGCATGTTTTCGTTGCCGTCGCTGCAGGATTTCATTACTACGCTATATTGAATAATTTGTACCCCGTAAACGGCGATAGAAAATCTTCTAACTTCAATTTACTTCCCGGTGTCATGCAAAATGCGCGAGCGGAAATTTTATGAGAAGTTTCTTATAGTACGACCCTTACAGGGTCTTTTTCTACACTGTAATGAGCTTGGAGAAGTTCTTGGGAACGGTTGTAAATTTTTACTAGCGAAATTGTTTTAGTTTTTTAAATTTTAGTCGAAATTGAGCAGTATTAAAAAATTGACGAAAGAATACTGAGATTAGGATTCGTGATTTCAAGTTGAAAGGGCGTTATGAATTTGATAAATTTTTAATAAACTATATATTTCTACTGTAAACTAAGTCGCCCACCGAAGTGATATCTGTCATTTTTCTTAATTATTATTCTAGTTTTAGTAGGGAGATTAGAATTTTTACATAATTTGAAATAGAAGTAGATGAAGCTTCTTTGGGGTAATTTTGTGTTGAGGAAAAACCCTGTTCATTTTTTGTATTCCCAAGTTCGCGGTGCCAAAAATTAGTGGTTTAATTATGTTTAGACTCAATTTTTTTCTGATAAAATATCGTAAATTCGAAATACCAAGCGTTTCAATTAAAGCAATTGAAAATTTTATAGGATGAATGTCAAGATTTCAGACACTGTTTCCAACTTTTTAGACCTTCCTGAAATGCTATTCAAAGAATATTTGTGTGAACCAAAACGAACAAAGTTTAGGTTTTCGAATCTCATCGTTGATGCGAAAAGTTAATGTTTATATCTTTAGAATTGAATTCGAATTTGGTTATTGTTTATAAAAAATGATCTCACAATTGAATGTTAGAAATACTTGTCTGTATGAAATTGTGTTAAATAATTTATTCATTGTATCGCAAAGTTTTGAAAAAACTGTATTTCTGACCAAGAATATGAAATTTATTAAGTCAATAAAAAACACTATGAAAATCATTGAAAGTATTATTTTTATGTAGGTATTTTTCATACCTTTGTATTATCGAACAAAATGCATCTTTTTTCATTCAGCATAAATAAAACATCGTACTTTTTAAATACATTTTGATTTTCTTTTCGAAAAGGTACATTTCAGAAATAATTAGTTACCGATTTGAAACAAACGTTCGTCAATTAAAAATCGAAATGACGACAGTGACAGACTATCAATTGAAAAAGGGCAAAAGACAGTAAAATATCAACAAAAGGTGTTTTCTCGTGTTTTATGTTTTGTTCCACAGCGTTTTTGTCCGTAACTACATCATTTTCCCTTCAAAACTGTAGCTCATTACGTAGTTGGTTACTGATTGATATTACCTTGATAACCACTATTAGTTTTCTTCAATTAAACCAGAAACGTCGATCACTCGGCGTGCAATTTTCATCGCATGTCAAAACGTGCACATGGCCACTTAGTAGCATTTTGGAGGGGCGGGGGGAGGGGAGAGAAAAAAAACACTACGTGATGTTTTTAGAATCTTTAGCAAAAAAATTCATATACAGTGAAGATTAGTTTGATTCAAAATAATTTTAATATATAGTCGACATGTTTGTATGAAACGTAGTTTATCAGCTGAAGTATTGTCTTTTACACGAAATTAAGTAGCTGCATTGACTACTTAGAAGGAGGCAAAACGGAAAACCCTTCTCATATACCTAGGTCTAGGGGGAAAAATTGTGTATTGGCGATACCGAAAAAACCACTAAGATGGCAACATAACCTCATTTTCGACTTGACAATTGTGGACGGTGCTGATGGTGCTGACAACGTCTGAAATGTTTAAAAAAACTGTTTTGACATTACCGTAGCCGTAGTAAACAAATCGAAGTAGCAAAACTTATTTCATTTCCGGACTCTTGCAGCATCGTTGCCAAAATGATTCACAGCCTTTTTATTATAAATCACTCCGGGTGAGTCGAGAAAACCAATCTGTAAACAATCGTTTTGACAGTAGCGATCAACAAACACATTTTGCTCTATATGTTCTCAAAACGAAAATTTTCAAAATATATTCTTTGCTTTTAACTCATCGCATGCACTTTTCGATCATTTGGTTAATAGATCGATATTTTTCGACGAAAATCTGCTTTTAATCTACTTAATTATTCTTTTAACTAAACAGGGATGTTTTCATGGAAAAACACTGGAAAAGCCCCGTTGCACGTTCCTTGTGCGATTATTTCTTTGACCAGCAGAGAAAAGTTTTGTCTCCGGAAGATACGCCTCCCGTTATTGCCACGCCTCATCACTATTTGATCAGTGTTTATCGATGCAACATGTTTTTCGTTGCAGTTTGTATGACCGAGGGTATGGACATTGATTTACAAAATTATTCGATGTTTGAATGAAATTCTCATGAAACGAATTTTTTTTGCAGTCCCGCCTTTGTTTGTCATCGAATTTCTCCACCGGGTCGTCGATACTTTCGAAGACTACTTCAGCGAGTGCACGGAGACTATAATCAAGGAAAATTGCGTCGTTGTTTACGAACTGTTGGACGAAATGTTGGATAACGGATTCCCTTTGGCTACAGAATCGAACATTCTGAAAGAACTTATCAAGCCTCCAAATATTTTAAGAACTATTGCTAATACGATGACTGGAAAGTCTAAGTACGGGCGTTTTTCAAGTTAAGAGTATTCGTTGTGCGAAATAGATGACTAACTTTATTGTACTTAGTGTCAGCGCAACATTACCGACTGGCCAATTGTCTAATATACCATGGAGAAGAACAGGTGTGAAATACACCAACAACGAAGCTTATTTCGATGTCGTGGAAGAAGTCGATGCCATAATTGACAGAACGGGAGCCACCGTTTTTGCTGAAATTCAAGGATATGTAAGACATCCATACAATGTTTTTTCAAATAAAAACACATTTTCTAACTCGAAACTTTTTTTACAGATCGACTGTTGCATCAAGTTGAGTGGAATGCCGGATTTGACTCTGTCATTTGTCAATCCACGACTGTTCGACGACGTCAGCTTTCATCCTTGCGTTAGGTTCAAAAGATGGGAGGTGAATGTCCAGTTCTTCATTAATGGAAAGAAGTTTCCCAGGCGTTTATTGCAATTTTTGAAAACTTTTTCAGTCCGAAAGAATATTATCTTTCATTCCACCGGATGGAAATTTCCGACTGCTGTCTTACCATATTGGGTCTCAGAGTATTGTTGCGATACCGATTTACGTTAAACACAATATTAGTTTGAAAGAGGCAGGGGGTGGGCGACTGGACATAACTGTTGGCCCGAAGCAAACGATTGGAAGATCGGTAATTTTTTACAGCAGCTTAGGATCAGCTCTTCCTGCAATGCGTCATGTAATATCTGTTTTTAACGTTTCATTGATCAATTATGTTTTCAACACAGGTGGAGAATGTTAGTCTAGAAATTCCGATGCCGAAAATCGTCTTGAACTGCAGCTTGATTCCAAATCAAGGAAAGTACTCGTTCGACCCTGTGAGCAAAATTCTTTTGTGGGATATTGGAAGAATAGATACATCGAAGTTACCAAATCTTAAGGGATCGGTACGCTATTTCAAAAATATTTGTGAATAATTTCAGTATTATTTTTTGAACTGCTGCATTTTTATTAATACAAATTTTGTAATTTTCTGCAGGTTACCATTCAAAGTGCAGCAGTGGTTTCTGAATCCAATCCTGCAATTAACGTAATAAACATTAAATACTAAACATTTTTTAGGGTTCCCAGTAAAAAATGTGTTTTTTTTTCAGGTGCGTTTTACAATAAATCAATTAGCGGTTTCAGGACTGAAAGTCAACAGACTGGATATGTACGGAGAGAAATATAAACCTTTCAAAGGTGTGAAATACATAACTAAAGCTGGCAAATTTCAAATAAGAATGTAAGAAGTTGAACAGATTTTATATTGAATAAAAAGATTATTATATTTACACATGTATTATTAATCTTTCATCACGTAAATATACCTTACAACAATTTTAAAATAATTGTTTAAACTCAGTACTACATTAATGACATGGTACTTGCCTCGAAATAATACTTATAACTAATATTTATTTTCTACATGAAACATG
>JABFQM010001428.1:0-21336 GCA_022816865.1 Zelostemma sp. ZL-2020
AGCCGACTCTTTTTCTCTATTTATCATATCCCGGGTTCTTCCTCATAGTTACGGCGGCTCTGTTTATTTTGGCACCGTCGGTACCGCTGGTAATTTACGCGCCGGAAAAACCACGAGCACTTTCGAACGCGACGTTTTTCCGCTCTTGCAACTCCGCCAACGAAGAAAAATTAAAAGCCCATTGCATTTTCACGCCAGAGTCAGCTTTTTCTTCCATCAATTAATCTTTCCCTTACACCCTAAAGCAGCCTGACAAATGCAAGATCAACAAAAACCAGGCGGAGATTACGTATCGGTCATTAGACGTGAAGATTCACGCTAATAAAGCTCGCCTCGTTAGAACGACCGCGTAGACACTTGATCTACCAACCCAATTCCCTCGGCTTTCCCATGGAAAGAAAAACGGAGGAACAAATGTTCGGGGTTGTAAAACGCGGATTAATCGTTCCCGATGAAGAGCCGTTTCATTTTCACGGGAGCACGTGTCCGAACGGATTCGGCGAGTGGATTAACCCGTTGTTTGGGCGGACGAGAAGGACGCGTGCTCGACGAACGCACTCGACCCGAGGCTCGGCGGCGCACGACTGACATGAACCATGGCCCGAGCCGCCATTCCCCGGTGTCCCGCCGCCGTCGCCGCCGTCGCCGCGCGCTCTTCACCCCCTTCTATGTCGTACGGCTCGTCTAACCCCGCGGTCGCCGCCGCGACATACCTTATGCGAATGATATTTGCCGCGAGTGACACTCGCGTTGTTGCTGGACATTACTGGCTTTTTCCAAGCTCGCCCAAAACTTCGGCGTATTAGTTCGAATCGGGGCTTTGATTAATCCCAGGGATGATTAATGCGCGCAGGGAATCTCGACTGGTCCCTCGGGGGTTGAAAAAGCTCCTCTTCATTAACCCGAAATCATTCGGGTCGAATATGTTTCCAGGGAAAACGAAGGGTTGATAATTCGAAGGTTAATCAGAAACTTGCGGAGTCGACCCGTTTGTTGTGGGAAAACTGATTTCAACTGAAATTGTCTCGGCAAGTTTTAGCGGGGGGAAAAGGGCTTGGTAATTGTTACAAAGTTTTGGTGATGTAACGAGGAGTCGTGATTACTTATTAACCCTTCGGTGGTTCGGGATTCGTAAATCTTCGATTCGCCGGGCTCGGATTACTCGCAAACAATTTCGTTGGAGCGAGAGCTCTTTTTTCCACGTGAATTTTGATCGCGGCCAATCGCACGTGGAAAACTTTTCCCCGAGGAAATGAATATTTCATCGCGCAAATGAGATTTGCTCGTTTGAGCGACAAAAATTTTTCGCTCCGGAAAAACCCTACGTTTATTTGCAATAATTGAACTGGAAATGCTGCGGTTATTTTTGCATTCCGAAAATTTTATTTTTTCGCAAATATACAAGTCCATTGATTCATTCAATCGAGTGACTTTTTCACTTCGAGGAATATAAAAAGTACCAAATATATTAAAATAAAATGCACTAGCGTGGAAAAAATCGTATTCCTCGCGTTATATTATAGAACATTCAAAGGTAGAAGCGAGAAGCAATGCATAGAGAACTCGATCTCTTCGTTCGCGATGAATTTCGTCTCTCGGCCCTAAGGAGAAACTGCCCGGCTCTGGTCAGACATTCCCAGCACTTTTCCGGCTTCTCGATGTTACGACTTCATTTCAGGAATGGGATACGTCGCGTTTGAGAAGCATTAATATTAATACGAGGTTTTCGGGAGTAGACCGCGGCTGAGTTTTATTTTATGGAGAACAAAAGCGTTTCCTTGGGACATTAAATGTGCAATAGTTCCTCGAAAAGGATTCGCTGCCACGCCACAATGCTAGGAACGCACGATCCCGGCTTTACAAATGGAACAAAGTCAGGCACACGCGAAACGAAATTATGAATGCCCAACTTCGTAACTCGAAGTCCACGGAACAAAACGTATAAATCTCCCTAGTGGAATGGAGTGGCCTTTCGGAAAATTCAGTCCCGGTCTCATCGTTCTCGATGAAGCAATTTCGTTTCCAATCCGAAGGTCGTCCGCTCTGAATAATCAATGATAGCTCCTCGTTATTTATACGTTGGCTTTTTCAATGTATTTCGCATTGATTGACTTTCAATCGAGCGTGGAATTCAATTTGCGTTTAATTGCACCTCATTTCGCCGGGGAAAAATATGTGTCGACTGGAAATAAAAATTGGAAGCTTTGAAAGGGACGAGAATGGCGCTTCCGGGGCCTGTAAAAACGGGTAATGTGTGGACTTAACACGCGTATTTGTAATTTTGCAATCGATACAGCCCGTTGGATTGCACGAGGCTACTTAATGGAAAGTAATAGAAGCGCTATGTACCAAGCAATTAAACTTGTCGATAGCGATGGCCTGCGCGCATCCTCGACAAACTCAAATAGAAAAAAAATAACAAGGTCTGACAAATGTTTAAATGTTTTTTCAATTCAAACGTTTGAAAGGAGAAAATTTACTTTTTTTTAATTCGACTGAACGATTCTGTTTTTCACAACTGCCTCGGTTTTTTCTGCTTGGAAATGTTCTTTCAAAAAGTCTGTGAAAATTACGTTTCTTTTTAATTTGAGAGTACTTTTGAAAATGATCTTTCGCAGCTACGTTTTTAATGGGGTTTGTGAGTATGAGCTTTACCTTCTTGTGCGAAATCCAGCATTCGTTGACAAATAGACATAAAAGAGTCCATGCTTTTGAAACAAATGGTTTACCTGCGAACAGAAAGAAAAACATTGTACTTCGGCTTTGTTTGCAATTTTAATTGTTTGATTTAATTATGAAATGGTTTTTTGATTATAAATTGCGGCGGATGAAATGGGAAACTAATGAATGACAATTAATTAAAGGTCGAGCTTTAAGCTTCTATTGATGGAACGGAACTTCGTAATTTATGACTCGGGTACGTTGGCAAGAACCAATTTCATCACCGGTTGGGCTTTTCAATTTTCTTGAGACACTTATATCCGCTGCACAATACAACTCTTGACAACAAAGCCTCTAATTTAATGTGTATAGCGTCGGAAATTCTACAAAGAATCGAACCATTATTGGAACGTCGAAGGACATTTCCGCCAATTAACCATACGAATTTATATCCTCGTTTTTTTTTCACGGATTTTTTAACGATTTTTCACGCCAATATAGAAACTTTATTCATTTCAGAGGAAAAATTAACTTCGAAAGTCACACATTTCGATCGTATCGCCAAACAAAAAAATAGCTGCCAATTAAAAGTTCGTATTTTAAAAATGAAATGAAGAAAAACCTAATTGATATTTTGAAAAGTTGTACGATGAAAATAGATGGCAGAAGTGCAAAAAACGGAGGTGTAATGTTATAACATACTCGGAACGCTTGTTGAAAAATTAATTTAGTCGGTTTCAGCCTTTGCTTTAGTTTTGGTTTTCGACACCAGTCGGTGTTGTACCAATTTTGAGGCGGACCCACTTCGAGCCTATTAAATAAAAGATTTGTATATTAAATAAAATCGAAACGACACCCCTACAAGAAACAAAACACTAAGTTTTCAATGTTACTTGAAAAATATAAAAATAATTGAAATAAAACCCGAATTTTCAATTTCAAAAGAAACCCAAGCTGTATTTTATTAATGTACAGTAAAAATGTTTTTCTTTGGTATTTTAAAATTTTAGTTGTACAATTGACTCATTTGACATGAAAGTGCAATAAAATCTTTCATTAGTTGATTGCACATTTTAAAAATTAAAGAAACTTAAGTTTTGTATTCCCATTGATTAAAGCTTGATATAAATAGAGAATGGAAAATCGATTTTCTTGCAGTGCTCTCCTTTATCGTCGTCGGCAGAGCCCTTGTTTGTATCGCGGTTGAAAGCTCGCGCCACCATCTGAAGCACAACAGTTTCCCTCAACTTCCTGTTCTTCCGTTCTCGACTTTACCGGTCACTGAACAAAAACTACAATCGCCGAAGAATACTTTCAACCCTTCCCATTGAAAAACTTTACTAATCAGCTAGTTGACAAATGAAAATAATAGGGCTTTGGTCGAAAGGAAACTTTGTTAATCTCGCGACTGTTTCCCGTATCGATCCCGATTCGGGAGAATTTAAAAGTAATTGATTTTGCAGCTACGAAAATAAATCATTGTCGATGTAATTACGGAACACCGGAAGATCGAAATCCAGAGTTTTTTGTCCTCAATATGGATTTAGCTCGTGTTATTCGAACTTTCGCTCGGATAACTTTGATACGCGCAATCGGAAATTGGATTAATATGCCGTTTGATAATCGGCTTAACAATTGAAATTCATTTCTGGGCTTTCGTTAATTAATCATCACCGGCTTTATTTAAAAGAGAAACGAATCGAATGAAATTAAAGTTTTTGTGGTTGTCGCTGTCGCCGTGAGTGCCCTACGTTTCCGTGACCAAAGTCAATTTTTCTCGATCCATAACATTAATAAGCGAAGGACCCAGTTCGCTTATTATCATTTCGAAGTTTAGATGCTCCCAGCATGCGATCGGTCAACGAACAAGCGACTCCAATCGGAGACTCACTTTACGTTATTGTGCATTACACAATACCATACTTATGGTTGTATACAATCCAAACTGCGCGCGCAGCCCAAGATTATATCGCGAATATTTGAAAGCGGAATCGATATTGAATTTGATTGATAAAATTGCATTACGAAAGATTTTTCAGCTTCTCCAACGCGAGCGCTTGTGGTCTCAAATGCGAAAAGACGAAAGTCGAAGCAACGAAATGACGATTTCGTCGTTCTCGTGATGCTACGGTAAACTCTCGTTTATTTTAACCCCCGCTCATTTAAAACTCTCGTTTATTTTACGCGAGCATTAGGGAGATTAAAGGTACTGCGATATTGTTATAGAGTAAATGAGTTGTTTATATTTCAGGCACTTGAAATAAACGAGAGTTTAATGTAAATCTCTGGGTTTTTAGCGCGGAGATAACGAATGTCATAATGTCTGTCCTCGCACGCACGTTTGACGACTTTACAATGTGATCGAGGTCATCGTTGATGAAAACAGTGGTTTTCAAACTCGTTGTCAAAGGGAAATCACATGGAAATCAGGAAATGGAAACGTCACGCGACGATCAGCTCCGAGGATGCTTCGATTCGAGAGTCGAAGCGCGTGGAAAAGTTGCAGCTTTCTAACGACAACGCTCTCGTTTCGGTAACGAGGCTGTTACAGTTGAGGACGGAAAACGTTTTCGATGTTGCAGTTTTCAGGCTTTTTTATTTTCGAAAAGTACAGATTTTACGCTGCTTGTGTACCTTTGACCTCAACCCTTTCTCTCCAATGTAATTATCGATCTTTTCTAGCTCCCGAGAATTACTGGAGAGTTTACTTTCAACTAAAACGTCAGAAGTCACGATCATTCGGTATATTTCGAACAGTTTTAACAGTTCAATACGAATGTCCATCTGTGTAGGATTTATATGGATTTTACATAGGGCCTTTCTACATAGTTAGGCCATTTTGTATAGAATCGACATAGATCCTATGTGGGTCTTTCTACACAGCCTATATCATATCGATATCAGCTCTGTGATATAGATACTATATTGGCCTGGCAATGTCATGCCTATAGCGCCATTTTCGAATCTTTTTTACGACTCATCCCGAGTTCTAGTTTGTGAGAAATTAAGTATGAGAATGTTACGTGAAATCTGTGTTCAAGCGTCCTTCTTCACGCATTAGCCGTTGTTTTGGACGAAATATTCACTAAATCCTCACAATCCACTTATTTTTGTGCGTCGATATAATATTTATTCGATTAATTTCTTTAATTACCTGACTATCAATTCCTCAGATCTTTCATTTCGGGTTAATATACATAGTTTTTAAAATACGTATGACAAAAATTAATAAATTGTTTCCAACAAATTACCGTTTTCTTGTACAAATAACGCATAAATATTCGGCAAAACATGCGCTCAGAGCAATTTCGGAGCTACCTAATCTTTCCTATGTTGTTCTCATGCAGAGGGAATGTCGCATAGCGATACATTTTGATATCAGGCCTATATAGATTCCGACATCTTGGCCTATGTCGCCATCTAGGCCAGCCAACATCGCTCTTATATCCAGGCGAGACTTTTAAATTGACACTCGGGAACAATTCGAGCCACATCTCCGGTTTATTTAGAGATTCGAACAAGGATTTCGACTTTGTGTGCTCGAATTGTGTCCTTAATTTGACGGCCTGTTAAACTTTTGTGACGTGTTTGCGCGTCGAATTTTGAGGAGACAAACAAACGCTCTCAGGATGGAATCTCGCCTTCGAACTTCTTCAGGCGACGAAAAAAGATGCCGAAAAGTCGAGGAGTTTGGAATTATTTCAGCGATATGAATCAGTTTTCACGAATTGACTTTTTTTAAATTGAAAATTTGGGTTTCTTTTCAATATTTTACGCAAATGTTTGGCGATTACTGTCTTTCGAGTAATTATTGAAAACCTAGCGTTTCGTTTCACAAGTGGGGATGTCTATTTATTTATTTATTAGGATCGGCTAAAAGTTGTGCGACTAAAAGTTGGTACAGTGCCAACTTGTGGCGAAAACCAAAACCGCAAAGGCTAAAACCGGCTAACTTAATTTTTCGACAAACGTTTCTAGTATGTTATGACATTGCACCTCCGTTTTCTGCGTTATTGCCATCTATTTTTATCATGCAACTTTTAAAAATATCGATTAGGTTTTTTTTTATTCCATTTTAAACATACTAACTTTTAAATACCAGCTCCAACGGCAGCCATTTTTGAGAAACTTTGTGGCACTAATACGATCGTAATGTGTAAAGTTAGAACTTAAGTTTTCTTTTAAAATTATCATTGAGCTTCAGTGAAATCATACTTTACTTGATTTGTTGAAAAAAATGTCATCTACTCTAAAGCAAAACAAAAGATCGTCCTCGAGAAATGCGTTTTCCGGCTTTGAAATTAATTACGTCTGAGTGCCCGACTCGAGCGTCAGTTTTCGAGTGTTTGGTTTTCAACGACAGTAAAGACAAAATTCATTTCTCCAATCTGTGAAAGCCTGTTTTACTTTAATTATATGAAAAAAGAAATAAAGAAATAAACGACGTCTTTTTATCGGTATTTATCAAAATTTAATTGAACCTCGAGCAACTTTTTTAGAACTTTTTCGATTACGTGAACAAAGATGGAACGAAAACAATGAAATTAACATACAAATGAGGCTTGGAACAGAAAATGAGAGGAAAATTCGACAAAAATGCACGCTGATTTTTGCCTTGATCGAATTCGCTGCGAGACTTCAACTTTAACTCACTGGTTGCCAATTAACTCATGCTAAGCAAGTTTATTGCCACGTACAGGTGTCGCCGACGAAAAGATTCCGTAATTTCTCGCCGTTTACGATTGCTTCGAATGGCACGATTCAAGAACCAGAGAAACTTCAATAAGCCGGAAAACCGTTTCGAGGATTTTCCCAATGCCCTTAATTGGTTTTTCGAACAGCCCTTTTCATTAATTTTCTCCTTCACGTTATTTAAGATGAATCAAATAGGATGAAAAGTTTTCATTCGTAGAAAAGTTTTCATTCGAACCTTGAACCCCGCGTTTAGACGTTGAGAAAACCTCGGTTTCTCTTAAAAGATTCGACGATTACGCGACTCGCGCGTCGTTAAAAGTGCGCCTCGTTAGAATTGAGACCCTCTAAAACTGTAGTTAAAACCACTGTTAAATATTCCTTTCATATTCTTGCGACATTCTTTATTCTCGTTGTCGAACAAGGAAAAAAAAATTCTGCTCAATCGTACAAAAGAGGATAAAAATCTTTTCTCAATTTCGAAACAATAGAAAAGTCAAGCAGCCAATTTCCAACTTGGCGGTGTATCTTTTTTATCATCGGGAATTGCAAATAACGGAAAAGATCAAAATTTCATTGGGCAAGCGTTGCCAGTGAAATTCCGAGCCGGAAAACTTTGCCTGTGCCCAGAAATCGAATTTCTATATGCATTGAAATTGACGCAGCAGCGCTGCTGCGTCAATACATCGCTCTTCCGAGCGGAAAAGAAGAGATCCACGTATCGCTTCCACGATCGTTAATTCGTCATCGGCGTCATCACTGCATCCATCTTTATTGCTTCCTTTGATGGAAACCGTAAATATAGAATAACGAGTCGGGAAACGACGAGAACCGCGATTCGAATCCGGCATATTTCATCCGTACATACTAATCGCATTCTCCTATTTTACGAGTTTCCTCGCCAAGAATAGAATTCTTGCTGAATAATAAATTACTCTCGGTTGATCTTGACTCGCGAATACTTCAGTTAAAATGCCATTAAATCCTCTTTTTTTTGCACCACTTCTCGAACAATTATTTCCTGCTTACCCAAAACAAACTCCCCTTCACCTTTTATTGCACTTTTTTCAAGGAGAAAAGAATTAAACCAATTTATCGTAGACTCGAATGCTTTTTTTTACTTTGAGGTCAACGTGTACGATATTTATTCTGCCGAAAGTTTGATCATTCCCTAAACGCGTGCGATGTTATTTTCCCTAATTCTCATTGAGCCGAAATGGAAGCTTCGTTTTTCAACGAGGAAACAATTTAAGCAATTACCCAAAACATCTTGAATTTCCGTAATTGGTTGAATTGTTCGAAATTTCATCGTAGCCCTTGCACCACTTCTGAATAGGAGCGGATTTAATTGAGGTTCAATTGACGTTCACTGATGAACCAAGTTAACAATGTGCATGAATTTGATGAATATTATCGATCCCGCATTCATCAAGATAAAAACAGGTTTACCGTTATAATCAAATTTTCACATAATTAATGCGTTATCTATTAAATTAAGGAGTTTCTTCCAGCGCATCAATTTGCGATGTACATCAATTAATACGCCGAGCTAAATTGCGTTTCATGTAACACGCAATCCACGCGGAGAGCAATAACTATCAATTCGCGCGTTAACATTAATTACAAAGCCGCCGAAATTCAAGCGAGACATTGTCCCGCGAAAACCAACGTCGACCAGGGAAATTTTGAAACTTCAAATTACGTGACCCGTAACCGAAACTTTATCAATTTCAAGTATTTCCCGAATCTTACTTTGTCGGCTAGGAAAGAGCCGAGGAATGCTCTCCATCAGGGTTTTTAGCGTACGGAGTAACGAATTTCGAAGGCCTGGATCGCTCGTGATCCGGGGGCGACGATCGAAGAATCGCGCACTCGAAAACCCGCGAACAACGTCGGGAGCACTGGTAACATGACACGGAAAGTCTGACGGGGAGCACGCGACTCCACGTGTTGCCTGGATCGACGACTGCTTCGGCTGGAGCGCGGAGCGTCGACAATCGTAAACTCGAAAGCTCGAAAGCTCGAAAAAGTACCTTGAAAGCTCGAAAGCCTTGGAAGCCCCGGCTTGAAACGGGCGCAAGCGCGGCGCCCGGTCCGGGCGCTTCTATTCGGTCTGCGCGTTGCAAGGCGAAAAGTTTCACGGGACAAATTAGGAGGGACGAATTCCAACTCACCTGGACCAACTTTTACGACGCCGGGGCTCGAAAGGCTCCAACAACTCTGGTTATACATCGTTTGTTATTTCCGGGAGAGCGAAATGTTCGGGGCATTTCAGTTTCGAAATTTCCCGAACAAAAACGCGGTCTTCTTTTTCATTCTTTTGAACTTTGGAAATTGCGAACAATGCTTTTGTTGCATTTTATGAGATCTCTTTTAAATGGTGTTTATCACGAACGCGGCTTTACAATGGTCGTCATAAAATGGGGCATTTTATTTATCGAACCTTGTGTCGTAATCATTTCTCTTATTGCGAGTGTCTTTGGTAATATCAAAATGTTGCGATTATGGAAGTGCTCTATTCGAGATAAAAATGCGGAAACGTTTGTGCATTGATTATGAAGAACGGAAAGAGTTCGTAATAAATGAGAAACGGAATTTTCTATATCTCGCATTATCGTGAATTGCTATCTCTGTTTCTAGGTTTCAAAGTGTGTTTTGAAAAGGGAACGAATGTTGGGTCAAAGGTTCATTATTTAAGTAAATAAAACAATGGTAATTCCGCCATTTTCGTCGTGATCTAAAATATATTACGTTCCAACAACGAGAACGAAGTAAATTTACTCATGAGAATTTACTTTGAGATAATATTTAAAATGAAAAATGTGTCCCCATTGGGAACGTGCTTGCCCAGGTCCTTTGAGAAAAGCCCTGCATCATTAATGACGGACATATTTTTCCTGTTACAGCGGAATTATACCCCAATAAAAGAGCATATATAATTAATCTGCAGAAGATGAAAAAATAAACTGCCGACTTCCAACTGGGTCACCTATTTTCCCAGTTTCATGGAGCTTTTTATGGAGCTTTTGTTAAACTCGTGTAAATTCGTTGATTGCCGAAGAATAAAATGCAACGCGGAACTTTTCCCGAAACGGCCAACACTTCTGGCACGGAAATGGATTTCGTTTTTTTCGCGCTTCCAGGACTCGAAATCGCACTCGCGAAAGATCACGCTTTCTTACGTTTTTCGTTGCCTCGGAGTTACGAATTAATCCGGATCGAGCCAAAAATCTGAGGACAAGGATTTACAGAAATAACTCCCCGAGCGAGTCCGATTGAGTTATTGATTTACTTCGAGGTACATGCATTTACGTAATAACACTTGAAAATCGTCCTCGGTGATAAATTGCATAATCGCTCGTACATTCACAAATATAATACGAAAGTCCAACGGTATCGCGTCTCCAGCGGGTAATGACAAGAAATAAGCCCTCGCATAATGAGCTCGTTAGCCGCGATGTCCTGTGCAATTGGAGTACCGCAAACGTACTCGAACAATACGTCGATGTCAATTCAAATTTCGACTGATACCCCGGCTCTTAGACCAATTACATGTTGGAGATCGATATCGAAACACGAGGCATAAAGCCCATTACACAACACTCCGCTTCAAGGAACGCTCATTAAAATAAATATTTTCCTTTTATTACTACCCCGGTTGTAAAACTTCTCGCCCCGGGGCGTTAAACTGCTTTCCCCCCCTGTAAATTATGCGCTGGAAAAGAGGTTGCCTGGATATTTCGGATATTTTATCATTGAATAGAACTTGATTACTCGTTTTTCTTCATTCCGCATCGAGTGATATAAATGGAGGGATCTGACGCAGCGGAACGGGAAAAATGGAAGACATCTAATTTGTTTTTCAGGATGGACTTTCTCATAAACGTCTGAAACATTTCCGTGTCTTATTTTTCAGTAAAAATGTCTTTATCATAAACATTTTTTGGGGTTCCCCTTCTATTTTGGCGGTATTTTCACTATTTACGTAACTTTGACTTGGACACTTTTTTCGCTTCTAAAGCGAGGATCCGAAACCTCTCAAACATTTCAAAACATCTTAAAACAAGACCCTTTTTACAGTAAATTTACTATTTCTCCGTGTACCGTGCTTAAACCAACGAATCTCGCCAACAAATTAAGGGAAAAAGACGCGAGATTGTACAAAGGGATAAAAGAAATTGCAATAGCCGGAAAAAAGATCGTTTTTTTCTCAAAAAAACAAGCTCGATGATTAAAGCGCGTTAAAAGGAAAGTATGAGAGAATAAGAACATTCTTGGAACGACGAAGTCTCGTCAAGAATTTGATTATTGCGGCCTTGGTTTTATGCCAAGGAGCCGGTGGCACCGCGACGACTGAGAATACTTTGGAACTTTAAGATGTGCCGATCACAGCTTCTGAATATTCCAAGCTCCATTATTAAATTTCAAATTTCCGAATTATTGAAGACAATTTTAAAAAAGATCACCGTTAGTTTTTTAACTTCTTTTCTTATAATGCTTCGCTCGTAATCTTCCATTACGAGCGAAACGTTATAAAAAACAACGAGTTTTCTTTCAAACGTCGAGAAGTTATAAAAAGGAAGGAATTTTTCATCTCTCTCGGGATGAGTCTCTTTCCTCGAGGGGATATTATTCTGAAAGCATCCGGCGGAGTAATAATTATCAAACTGCGGTACGCGCATGCAACAGGTATCGCTAATTCGATGTTGAATAACGCGGGAAAAGAAGACTTTAAAGCAATTGTCCCATCGATCATTTTTATTCAACTCTTCGCAACCAGACAAACTTTCGCAATCAATTAATTCGAAGTTTTAAGAGCTTGAAAAAGCATTCGAAAGTCTTGAAATATTCGTTGACAGCGTTGGAAAATAAATGGGAATAAAATAGCTCGGAATGTACCCAACACGAGTGTCGAATGAAAAATACGCGATCCAATTTCGTACCTCGTTTGTCATGCTTGTAATTGCACATTTTGGAGACGCAGTAACCGTTCATTCATTGAGTTACCGTGCACGGTTGAGCTCTTTAATTCCCAGCCATATTTTACATAACTCAATATTTGTGCGGGCAAACACGCTGCACATGAATTGAAATGCCGCGACTGTTGTCGCTGAAATTGTTGCATTTGGAGCGACTAATTTTCCGTTCTGTCGAGATAATCCAGATTGTTTTCAGAGCGTTCGTTAAAAATTTGACCTTTTCTCGTTCCGCGAATCAAGCCGAAAACAAACAACTTTTATACAGATTAATCCTCACTTAACTGAGAAAATTGGCGTAGAATATACTTAAACAATGAATTTTCGCTCCAGAAAGAGTTTCGAATTCATATCAAGTAGTGACTCGAACAGATTTTTCCATTTCATAGATTCTGCTCAAAGCCAATACTGAACTCAATATTTGAAGCAGTGCAAACATTTTTCTTTCGTATTTCGAAATTGCAATCGTTTAATAAACTCAAACAGTTTTTGTACCAACGTTTTTTTATTTACAGAATATTCAAGTAAAGTGAACTCAATGTCTCAATAATTGACGTCGACGTTTTCCCCGTGTAAGTGGTCGCGCTTCATCTACGGTCAAACATTCCTCTCAAGTTATGCTGCTATCAAACGAGAAAGTTCCTCAAACTCTAATTGAACTCAACTCGCCACCAATTGAAATTTAAACCTAACCATCGATCCTTGAGGAATAAACACGAACGCGTCGGTGTCAATTGCCGCCAACGTCGTTCAGAACAGCTCCAATTACACAAACTATCGCGAAACTTGATTCGTCGATGAAAAAAACTGTTTCCCCTGTCTCTTTTTTCAGATAATAATTTCTAATGCGATTAAAAATTATCGTTACGAAAGCGTAAGGGCAGTGCCGACCCCACGTATCGATTTATCCGCAATCTCGTGGTATAACATTTCGTACTTCCATCACTTTGGCGCCCTTTCGGCCTTGTAACATTAAAGCGACTCGGCGACACGGAATAATCAAATGTATTGGCATGAATGCTTCAATGATAGATAATAAAAAAAGTAGTTTTATAGTTACTGATACGCGCCTATCTTTTCTGCAAAATTTAACAATTTTTTTCACCCACGTGTACTTTTTTATCGGCTCGTTCACCTTTGTCTCCAAAACTAACGATGTTCCGATAAGTTTTAACCCAGTTTTTCTGAGGAATCCAAAATTATGCTACGATGAAAATTTGTTTCTTTTTAAAAAAAGGACCCCCGTTTCTTAAAAATGACGATACAGCTCTGAAGTTTTTATGCTAGACTCCTAATTTGACATAAAATAATTTCGATCAAAAATCTTTTTAGTAAAAAAGAAGCGCGTTATTATACTAGACCTTAGGCTACCGAAAAACAGGCTTTAGGAGATTTTGTTGCACCAGAAAGTATCAACGCGCAGGCAACTTCGGAGCTCTCATTATCATCATTTAATGGAAAATCAAGAAACGATCTTAGCACTAAAATAGGGTTTTTTAGGTTATTATAACCTCCGGATCCCTCTTAAAAGGAAACAACAATCGCAGCTCGTTGGATTTACTGAACTCGTTCATTCAGAAACAAGGATATGAATAATGGAAACAATACTTTCTCGTTGGATTTGAATAAAACATTCGTACTTGCGGCATGGATAAAACAACACTTCTAATAAGAGCATGAATAAAGAAGCACCTCGGGGGCTTTTGAAAAAACAATCTCAGGTATTCCCGTTTAATTATGTGAATTTTATGGGGTGGAGAAACATTTTTCTGCGGTGAAGAAAAATTGATATCATTTGCAGTTCGGAATGTTTCGCAGGCAAAAGGCGCGACTCGCTTAAAGTACACGGAAAACGTAATCCAATTAGGTAAGAACGAAGCCGACCAGCCCGCCTTAAAGAGATTAAAGTTCGTGAAGTCGAGGACTTGCAGCACGGCAAAACCATCGCATCCGAAGTCTTGATTTTCGACTGTTCTAAGCGCGATATAATTTACTTTTGTCTGTTTCCCAGGGTTGAAATATGCTTGAATAAATAAGGCAAGACTTTGAACGTAAACGAAATCACTGACCTATCGAAGTAACAATATTTCCAATCTTGAAAGCAATTTTCTCGATACTGTCCAAGAATTTATATGGAAATTAAACAACCTTTTGAAATGGAGGATCGATTTAATATTAAAAACCATGTTTCATGGCTCGTAAAATTGGAAAACGCGAAAAATATTTAAGCGTAGTATAAAATAATGCGCGATAAATCGTGGAGCTCGGAATTTTGTTGCCTCAATCAATTAAACGAAATCATGTATCGAGGAAAAAAAACACCATAACGTGACATTTTATGTGTCGATCGATGAAGTCGTAAAAGAGGAAAAAAGCTACATTTCGACTCGCGTTCGCGTCCATTAGAATAAACTCCAATCGTCAACGCGCTTATCGTAAAATCAATGACGGAGATTTCACATGCCGAACCGTCAAAAGAGTTCCCAGATAAATTTTAACTTGATTAAATGAAATATTTATACGATTTTTCTCCCTCGAATTTCCGCTTTTATTTTTACAATGGAAACTCTTGAACGCGGCGAAATTAGGTAAATAGTTGTCATTAAAGCCAGCGCGCTGAATAAAATATCTTCGAATTTGCATAATCCCAAAGTGCAATGTTATGCAATATTCAACATGGCATTATTAATTGAAAAGAAGGTATTCTTACCTCGCACGTTGCGCTCCTTGTCCATTTCTATCGCGAACTTGGAGTCGTTGACTTCCAAATCACTGCATCACAAACTTTTGATTCCGCTGATTCCGGATCAATAATTCACTACTCGACGCAACTAAAAATAAAAACCCTTTTTTAACAACTTTCCCTCCGCTTTGCAATGGAAATCGATTTTCTCTCCGCGTCTTTTTTTCCCTCCCAAACAACTAAAAATAATTTTCTCTCCAATAACATTTGCTTTGAAAATTTAATCGAAATTTCCTTCAATGAAAAATGCAATTGATAGACGTTTGATATTAAAAATAAAACTGGGTATGGAGAGGCGACGAAATCAAAGCTGATTCGTTTATTTTGGACTTATTTATTTATATATTCGTGACATTTATTGAACCACGTGCGCGTTATCGAGCTCGGGCTCGAACCGAACCGGATCGCGATGGAATAAATCCACGCTTCCATCATTAATCAATCCAGAAATCATTTCTGCGACTCTGTTATTTGTCGAAGCGTTTTTCCGATTGATACAATTCGTGCTATCCAGCGAAATAATAAATCGTCCTTTCTTTCCGCGGGCCGAAAGTTTTTGTTTCCGTATCACTTGAATTCCGATAGAAAAATACCGGCGGCAACAAACAGATGTGTACTTTAAAAATCAATGACTCGATATCGTCTTTCTATTAGCTCAGGTACGGTTTCGCCCGCGGCTTTTCCCTTTATTTATAATCGAGAGTCTCATTACGAATGGAATTACATTTTTATCGCCTCCAAAAATAATCAAGATTTCAACTTGGTAAATTTACGTTTCTTCTGTGCTTTATTAATATTTCGGAGGAACATAAAACCCTGGGGAGCACGTCACGAGGCATCTTTAGATTGGTGGGGGAGATACGAGGGGTAGTTTCAGATATTTTGAATAAACAGACGCGGACAGCCAATTAGGGTCAGCGCAAGATTAATGACACTAAGGCTGTAAATAAATTAATCGGCTAACGGAGTTTAAGGCAATTCACCGTGGAAATTCCCATGTGTAAATTACATCGGAGGGTTGGTTGAAAAACGAGGCGAGGAATCACGTAAAATCGACACCGGCGCGAACTTTGCGACACAGGCCGAAAAGCTTTCCAAACTGTAATTTGAGGAGAATTGAACATTCGGAAATTGAGGAGTCGAAAGAAGTTTTAGTCGGACGCAATACTTTGCTCGAGAAATATACACCTTTTTAACTTGTTCGCATTTTGCGAAATTGGCGAGCTTTTTTCTCTACTTTTTTTGAAGACGTCGAAAGAAGGAAAAGCTCGTGTTGCATTGAATCGCGATTGAGTCAAATATGAGCCGCTGTCAAAACAACTGAGAAAAGCGGGACGTGATATTTAGGGATTTGGGACCGAGACCTTGGTTTTTAAGGGTGCATCTGGAATATCCACCCTCGTGGAAGCATATTTTTCAATTTAAAACCATCAAACGGCGGAACAAAGAGTGTAGAATTACGCAATTTCAATTTGAAAAAAGTTCATTTCAGATTCAGTTATCGCAAATTGAATTTGGGCGAATAAAAAATGTCGGCTTCGGAGGTAATTTTAATTAGAAGCCGCGGCGAATTGTTTCGCGAATTATCACGAGCTCGGCTAGGATTTACCGTGGAGACTTTTCGTAGTGAAATTAAATTTCGCGAAGTAACGACCCCGCGTTGTCAGTCGCTAAACCCGGGGTGAGCGATAAATCTACTTTTTCGAGGGAATTCTTATCGCAATCTTTTTTCCACGTCGTCGAAAACGCAACTTCCCCGGCCTAAAGTCGGTGAAAAGTTCGCGACTCGCACGAAGAAATAATAAATATGAATCACCTTTCGATCCATTAACTGATCTCGAATCCCATCCCTCTTCTCTTCATTTTTTCGCGCTCCTGATCAAAGGGGAAAAATTCAAAAAATTATCCTTCGTTCTCCGGGAAAATGCAAAGTGCAATGTGCCCGAGAATTTGGATGAATTCCTTTTACCAGTCGATATTTCTCATTTTCGCGAGGACGCGAGGTAAAAGAATTTCCAGCTTTATCTATAGAAACATATCGCGGGAAGTAATACGCGCATAATACATGGAAACACGCTCGGCGACGATTCGGAACATGAATATATCAAACGGTGCATCTCGAAGCGCGGTATAGCAATACTCTCTCCGTTGGATTTAATATCTTTCCTCGACGGCGTGATCTGCGCGCGAGAAAAGCCCCATCGATCGTTGATTTATCGCGCTCGCAAAAAGCTCGTCTTTTGATCAATTCCCGTGGCAAAGGGAACTCGTCGTTCTTCAAAAGATCGAAAGAAAAGATGGTAATTTTCCCCGGGCTTATTTTTCAATGACAAAAGAAACATAAAAAAGAGAAAAATCGAGAGGCCAAATGCAAAGAAGCGAAAAGTTCAGGAGGCGAAGAAGAAGAGAAAGCACTCGAATTAGGTTTCGCCAGTTAGAAGAAGCATGCACTGCGTAATCGAAAAAAGAAAACTGTTAACTTTTGGCGCGCTAACGTCGGACAATGCTGACGAGCGACGATCAGCCACGACTGACGTCGCACTCGCGACCATCTCGCGCCGAAGGCAGCGTGGCGAAAACGTGCGCGCGCTTGCGAGCATCATCTTCGAACGCCATCGATTAATGCATTTTTATTACACTTCATCCCCTAATAAACCCTAACGTAGCAAGATTCTAACGAGTCTCTTCCTCCCGCGTCCCGTGCCCAACTTTCTTACAATTCACTTCACGTTTTCAATCTCACTTTGCCATCATTAGCATTACGTGTTTCACTCTCCGAGATACTATTTCGAGTTAGATGAATCGACGGATTTTCCGAAGAAAAAAGCTTTATGAATATTAATCGAAACTCCATCAGTGAAAACTCGTATTCGATGAACATTGAACCATAAAATGTTCATGAAATCATAAATCGAAGATTAGAAGCTCGAAATGAAAAATAAATGTGTACGTGTTTATTTTTTATACTGCGCGAATTATTATATGTTGGTTGTCTACTTGGAATCATTGAAAGATCGCATTTCATGTTGACCTACAACACTCTCTCCCCGACTGTTTCAAAAAATTGCATACACTTTTCTATGGATTCATAAAAAAATGTATAGCCAAATCTGAACGTTCTCCTCTACAACGCTCATTTGACCGATGTTTCCTCCGCATCGGACGAAGATAATGTCTGGAAATGTGTGTCAGAAAAATGGCAAACGGCCAGAGCATCGGGGAAGGGATGCTGCAGACTAAGCGACTCACTCGTGCAAATCGCAGCCACAATTACCCCCGAATTTGTATTTCCAATAAAACACCGACGCGATCTTGTTTACACATACATAAGACGCGAAGCATTGTGGCGTTAATCATCAATCAGGGCAGTTCGGCGAACGGGAAATTAGATGAAACGGCTGAAAAGGAGCGTTGCTGGAGGCTGTGTGTAACGACTATAAATATCCGAGTCGCTTTGTCGTGCAGTGACGTGTAAGACCGTAATCGAGTCCTTCGTCCCGTCGATCATACCCTTTTGTACCCTCTTGCAAGGTGAAGTGCCAACTAAAGGTGATGTTTACATGGCGAATCGGCGATACCTTGCGGATTCGCCTATTAATATTGCAAAACGACAAGCATCCTTTTCTAATCAATTACTCTTTCTTGCCAAGTCATGCATATCGAGTTGCAGAGATACTCGAGACGTTCTCTAGAGCATAACTAAGTAGCTACGCTGTAAATAGGGGACGCGGATAAACGGAACTCCGGATAAACTCGCCGTTTATTCGAGAATAAAAAGATTTAAATGAAAAATTTGCTTTTTTTGGTGATGCTGAAACTTCATTTCGTCGATTTAACGTACATGGTATTGAGAAGAGGCGAGATTCTGGCATTTCCGAGACATTTCGGAGTCGCTTTTCTCAAAACAAGCATATTATCTATTATTTTTCGAAACTCCTCGAACTATTTCTTACGGAAATTCGTTTTACTTTGCGCAATGTCGTAATAATTCGCACATTTTCGTCGTGTTTTACGGTTTCATCCACTGTACATCGTATTTTTTCATCACCATTATTAACGCCAGAGCAGCGATCATTTGAATACTGAATTATCCCACTGAATAATACAGTACCTACAGCGCGAAACCGAATGTTCGTGATTTCGAAACAGTCATTGTTTGAAGGTGGAATTCGCCGGTTGAATAATACACATCTGCCCAAAGCCTTTTTAAAATATGTATAGCGGGAAATTGGAGTCATAAATGTTCCTCTAAATCACTCATCCCACTCAGCAGAATCCGAACTCTTGACTCAATTATTTACGGTAGACACTTGTCTACAGACACGCTCGGTGGGATACACCTTATTATGCTCGAGCAAGACAGTGACTTTGAAGCATTTGCGCATGCTCCGTAGATCTTATTAAAGGCGCAACTACTTGACCCGGTATTGTTAATTGCACCACGCCAGCGAGTCGGAAAAAGGTAAAAATAAGAAAGATAGAGTGCGCGCGAAAGAGAGAGCGCGAAGGAGGAAGAGGAGGCCTGGATCGAACGTAAAAGTAGTGAGAATGGCTCACTTATGCACGTTCGCCCGTGAACCCTCGTATCATCCCTAATGCATGCAATTTATTCACATCGCTGTATCTTTGATTGAAAATCTCGCCAATTGAACCGGGAAAGCTTCGACTCTTTTCATTCAATTGTTGAGCGAAAACACTGGAATACGTTTCCTTTTTTTTTCGTTTTTCATAAAAACGCTTTCGGGGAATTTTTATCTTAATCGCTTGGAATGAACACGCCAAATCTTTTGAAGAGGATTTCTACTTTGTACTTCGAGTTGATTGCTTTTAGAGCGGATTTCCACTTTGCCGGAGTGAAGTTTTTCAGTGGAATCTCATTCAATTATTATCATTTCGGGAGTGAAATTTCACTCCAAAAAATGAACGGGATAATTTGCATTTATCGGTAATCACGGCGGGACAAGAATCCGGTAACGCGGGACAGCCGCATTTCGCCCAAGGGTAAATTTGATGATCCATTGCAGTTGTGCGGTCATCGATGTACCGTAAAATACCGCGGTATTCAGCGGAGTGCAAACTTGTGTTTCAGAGTATTATACCGTCCCGCTCGGTAAATATTGATTGGGTACATTTCCTATTCAAAACTTCGGTTCATCAGAACAAAGTTAATGAAATTGCATGTACAAACAACTTTGATGGAAGAAAAAATTGTGAGGGATCGCGTTACCAAGTTAAAAAGTGAGAATAAAAAGTCGCTAACAGAACTTTTTTTGCGAATCGGTGACCCAAAAATCGCTTCTTTTCAACTGGCGTTTTCAATCATTTTTAGTAGACCATAAAGCGGAAGTTTCGGAATGCGCAGCAGCCTCGAGCACTGAATTTCATAGTTCATAGATAGATGCGTTTTGACCTATAAGTACTAATGGTATGTGAAACGTAGGCGTATAAAAGTTAACTCGTGACATTTTAAAACGATCCTTTTCTATGCGCGCGTGTATTGATTTTATTGCCAGAAAAAACTTTCGTTATAAACATTAAATCCGTAATTTTCACAACATTTGCATTCTTACGACAAAAGTTTGTGATAAGGAAAATTATTTCTCAAAATGAGAAATATTATCACTACGATATTAAAAAATCGTCTTTATTGACGTTCCAAATCGTTAAAGATTAGGTCGTGAAAAAAAGGTAGAAAATTAATACAATCCATTTTTCCATGAAAAACAGTACTATTTCTTAATTTTTAAACGTGTTTTCCAAGTTGACCACAATAGAAACACGAGATTATCCGACCCAATGGTGGACACCCACGATATTTTCTTTGCTACTTGTTTTTAATTAGATTGGCGTGCATCAAAATATTCACTGTTTTAATTCTCATAAAAACGCTTTCAACAATCCGAAGTGTTACTTTTACGATGTACATCGAAGAAAACTGAGACACTATTCAACACAACGTTAAAAGCCAACGGCCATAACGCAGATGGCGACGGATGCACTTATACTTCGCTCTGCATATTTTATTTTTCAAAATATTGTTGGAATGTGCTATCATTCCAACATTAATTATGACGTTTTTGTTCAATTTGAAAAAATGTGCATACCCTTAAAATAATTGGGACTACGACCTTTAAGGTCGTCCATATATTACGTAATCAATTTTCAGACCATTTTTAACCCCCCCTCCCCCCACATCATCGACCGTCATCATTTGCTGAACCCCTCCCCCCCGGCCCCCTGATTACGTAATCATACTTTCACGCA
>JABFQM010001429.1:0-21336 GCA_022816865.1 Zelostemma sp. ZL-2020
AAATGCACATTGTAAATTTGAATTGTTGATTTACATTGTAAATTTACATTGCAAATTTGGATTGTAAATTTACATTGTAATTAGGGATTGTAAATTTACATTGCAATTTCATATTACTAATTTACATGAACATTTTTAATTTGCAATTTACATTGTAAATTTGAATTCTAAATTTGCCTCGTAAATTTAATTAGTTGATTTACATTGCAAATTTGAATTGTAAATTTACATTGCAAATTCGAATTGCAAATTCACATTGCAATTTCATTTTACTAATTTACCTCGAAATGTTCAATTAGCAAATCACATAGCAAATAAAAGCTCTTAAATCCAATTCAGAGCGGCCCAAATAAACCCCCAATGCTCCAAATTCCACAAACTCCATAATCCCCAGATGCGACATAAAATGCCCATCGGGACGCTGGGGAAACTACTGCGAATCGCCATGCAATTGCCCAAGCGCCGTAATGGAATGCCACCACGAAACCGGGGAATGCCGCCACTTGAAACCTCTCGGCGGAAAAAACTGGACCGTGGGAAAGCTTTTCGAAGCTTCCAGCGTCTCCGTCGTCGACGTCCCCCTGCTTTCCTCGACGAACCAAGAAACCGAAACCACGGAACGCGGTAATTCCTACAAAATCATCTACTCTTCCCAACGACGCTTAATCCTTGCCTTTCCTCGACGTTTAGTCTCGCAATTAACGGTTGAAGGGTCAAGTGGAGTAATTGGGTACGAAAGGGGCGTGGGAGGCGTCTCCCAACACACAACCGCGACCGATGAACCGAAAGAAACGAAAGCTACGAACCTCGAGGAAATCCCGGGGGTTCTTCTTTCCCCGGCTTCGGATTTCGTTCGGAAAGGTATTTTTCGATACATCGATTGCCGAGCGCGCCCATTCCTTTGACAGTGCTCCACATATTTCTCACATAATCAATCCCCGCATGCACAGTCCGCCGATTGCGCAAGAATCGCCTCGCTCCGCGTGATACACGTCACGGTTTTCCTTGTCCAAGCGACACACCTAACTTTCCCATGCCCTCGCTTAGGCCGCAATCAGCGCGATCGTGTCGTGACGTTACGTATGCCTTTTTTTCTTGAACCCCAGACAATTCTTTCTCGAGTCCCTCGCCAATACCGATCGACGTCGCCGCGCTCATCGTCATCGGCTCCATGATATCGCTCAGCCTCACTTCCGTTGCTGCCCTCATGATCTTCCACATGCGCTCGCGACTTATCAAAGCTGTGAGGATGACGATTCACGACGAGGAACAACGCGACGATCGGCAAGCCAAAGAAACCGCGCCTGACATTGCCACGCTTTCAAGTACGAATGATTTTCTTTCGCAGAGGAATTTATGAAAATTTGGAACGTTTCGCTTTCAGGAGTTCACGCGCCTTCGTTTTATTCGTCGCATCCGGAACCGAAGACTGTTCTCACGCTGGACGATACGTTTAATCAATACGCAAACGGCACCGTTACAATCGACATCCGCAATTTGAGAGGTCGGTTTCATTCAATCTCCTTATCATTCATATCAATCAGTCCAAAAAACACGGCTTTGATTCGTGCAATACAAAAATCCTCCCCTCGGAAACTCGAGCCGCACGAATCGAAATTTTCCTCTGTTTTCAATTAAAATTAAAAAATGAATTTCCAGCAACAAAAAAACACTTTCAAACAACGAAAACCCCGTTTTCAGAGCTCTTGGAGGGACATTACGACAGACCCACGAGTTCCTATCACAAGGCCAACGACGAGCACGTTTACGACGAGATCCCCTTATCATCATCGTTCGCGTCATCGAAAACACGTGATTGACAGTGCCCTTTGCCCCGACCCCAATAAATCTACGCAGCCATTAAATCCCGGCAAAGGAAAAAAGCTAATAACCAACGTCAAACGTGAAAAATGTCGCCAAAGATTTTTTAACGCCAATAAATTATTTTTCAACAAAAGAAACCCCGCTTTTTCCGTATTCCCCGAAGTGTTTACCAAACGGGTTTTGAAAAATGATGATCTCTTCGAATCTCGTCATCGCGTCGCGAGAGATTTATTCAGTAGTTGACGATTATTCCCCGCGTCAACATGCGGGCTTACGCATCGATTTTCTTGGTTTCTTTGGGTCTGAATCTCGCGGTTCAAGGTTACGATGGGGTCAAAGGGAGGCCATCGCAAATTCAAAGTGGCAATTTGGCGGCGTTTCCCGCCAGCGAAGACGGCACGTGCTACAAAAGAACTTCGTAAGTTTTTATTCTGATTTCTAGGCTCCAAAAACGAATTGCGAACTAATTGGTTTCGGAATGGCTCAACTAATTGAACAATCAACACAGATATCAGGGCGCCGTAGCTGCGAATTCCACGGGTCACATACGAATAGTTCCTGGATCTTATCAGGTTCGTTTGAATTTCAAATTCCTGCAATCACCCAACTTCGATCATTCACAACAAAATTCCATTTCCCGGCAGGAAAGTCAAGGTTTGATAACAGTAATCGACTGCTGCGAGGGTTACACTCGCAACAGAACCTCTGGCAAGTGCGAAACGCACTGCAGCGAAGACTGCGTCGGCGGAAAGTGCATCGCCGGAGTCTGCGCTTGCGAAGAGGGTTTGATTTTCGAAAAAGGCGAGTGCAAACCGTTTTGCGAGTCCCCGTGCCCAGCAAACGCCTACTGTTTCTCGCCCAACGTTTGCGAGTGTAAATGGGGCTACATAGACGTGGGGAACCAATGCAAACCGATCTGTCCCGGAGGCTGCGAACCCAACGGCGAATGCGTCGCCCCAAAAGTCTGCCGATGTAAACCTGGCTACGTTCTGAACGATGCGAAAGAGTGCGCCCCGGTTTGCGAAGGCGGATGTTCGCATGGGACCTGTGTCACGGCTGGCATTTGCAATTGTTCTTCCGGGTAATTAAAAGTTCTCTCATTTAAGTACAATGGAGTTGGTACCTGATTTCTGGTACTTTCAGTCGATTCGAATGGTTTCCAGACCTGATTTCGACCTTATCTAGACCTAATTTACCTAAATCAGACCAAATCTTCGACCAAAGTTCTCTCATTCAAGTATAATGGAGTTGGTACCTGATTTCTGGTACTTTCAGTCGATTCAAATGGTTTCCAGACCTGATTTCGACCTTATCTAGACCTTAATCACCTAAATCAGACCAAATCTTCGACCAAAATTTCAGGTACGTGAACCCCCGAGACGACAAAGAATCCTGCATCCCGGAGTGCCCGAACGGGTGCTACAACGGGGAATGTTCCCGAGGGGTTTGCTACTGCAACCCAGGCTTCGCCAAAGATTCATTAGGAAGATGCGCCTCCACCACTTCTCAATGCTGGGACGGCTGTCCCAACGGTCGTTGCGTGGGCCCCAACAATTGCATCTGCGACCCTGGATTCACCTTGGTCCCAAGAACCGAAACTTGCCTTCCAACTCGAGTATCGGCGACGCAACAAGTCCGGAATTATTGCGAAAGTGGTTGCCCGAATGGCCGATGCGTCGGGTTCGACACTTGCATTTGTAATCCCGGGTTTACCTTGAACCCAAGAACCCAACATTGCTCTCGGGACAATAACAACTGGCCCACGACGCAACCCTTCGAGGACGTCCAACGACCTTTGCAATGTCAAAACGGATGTCCCAATGGACAGTGCGTTGGACCGAATCAATGCATCTGCCATTCAGGATTCATCAAGAATCTCAGAACCGGGGAGTGCATCCCAGCTTTCGGTAGCCCTACCACAACTCCCGGTACCTTGTACCCGAATTTGGACTCTTTGCAATGTCCCTATGGATGTCCCAACGGTTACTGCGTGGGACCGAACCAATGCGCTTGTAGTCCCGGATTCCTGATGAACCAAAGAACCCGAACGTGTGTCCCATCTCCCTATACAACCTCCTCGAGTTCCGACCTGTCCCAATGCAGGGACGGCTGTCCCAACGGTCACTGCGTGGGACCCAACCAATGCGCTTGTAGTCCCGGATTCCTGATGAACCAAAGAACCCGAACGTGTGTCCCATCTCCCTATACAACGTCCTCGAGTTCCGACCTGTCCCAATGCAGGGACGGCTGTCCCAACGGTCACTGCGTTGGACCAAACCACTGCGTTTGTAACCCCGGATTCTTCATGAACCCAAGAATCCAAACATGCGTTCCCTCCGTGGATTCCGATGATTCGTACCAGCAATCGTCCCAATGCAGGGACGGTTGTCCTAACGGCCGTTGCGTTGGCCAGAACCACTGCATTTGCGACCCTGGATTCTACATGAGTCAAAGAACCCAAACGTGTGTCCCTTCCTACAATCACGGAGACCCTTACACAACGATGTCCCCAAATTCGGACAGTTTGCATAGACAATCCTCGCAGAATTCCAATACTTCGTACCACACGCAATTCGCCTGCAGGTATCAGTGCTCGAATGGGACATGCATGGAACCGAATCTCTGCGTCTGCAATCCAGGATTCTCCGTGAATCCCGCGACGCGTTCCTGTGTACAGAACAACAACCTTGGATTGGGACAACGCGGAATCGAAGGAGACGTCACCGGAGTCATTGGCCTCAGGTACTCGCAAATCCCCGTAATTTCAATGACCGTTTAATGAGCTTGCACGTGATTTTTAATTGCAGCGTTTCGTGCGACTCGGCCTGTTTCAACGGCGAATGCACCGCGCGCGATACTTGCGAATGTCACCGGGGTTACAGGAATGACCTTGAAGAGCCATACAAATGTGTCCCGGTTTGCCCCGGGGGCTGCGTCAACGGAATCTGCACCGCCCCCAATTTCTGCCTGTGCAACCCCGGTTTTTCCAAAGATCGGAGCGTCAAGGGAACTCAGCGCTGCGTTCAGCAGTAATTAATAAACTAATTGTAAATGGCAATAATGCGCTCGTAATAAATGGTTTTTGAACATTCCGAAACGCGCCAGAAAATGTATCAAGGATGTGTTATTTTCTTCTCTTTCCACTGATAATTCTCCGCAGCATCCTGCTGATAAGAACGCCGATAACAAAGGAATATACCGGAATGAGTTTCACGAGCGAAGTTCAGTAGCTGGAGAACAAGCGGACGATTCAAGATGATATTCGTGCTATTGATAACGATGTTTTGCGGCGCCGTCTCTCTTTTGGGTCGCCACGATCTCTTCGATATCGAAAACATAAACAACCCGAATTCCGTGTGCAAAAAAACGTACAGGTAACGAGTTCGCCGTGATTTCTGACGGGAAGTGTCCTTCTTTAGAATGAATTCGAATGGATTTTCAGTGTGCAAACGTCGCACTTTGTGCCCTACGTGGAAACGTACAGAGCGCGATCTTATATCACGAGGATAAGGACGAGGATTAATTACAAAATCGAGGTCGGTTGATTTATCAAGGTTTTACCCGGACATCACGAGTCCGAATCAGGTTTACCCAAACTAGACCTGATTCCGAATTCATCGGGTCAAATCTCGACCTTACCCGCCCTTGACAACTCCCAAATCTCATTTTCGCTCGAATCAAAGTCGAATCAAGCTCCTTCCATTCCAGAACCAAGTAACTTGGAAAACCGAAGACGTTTGTTGCGAAGGTTACACCCAATTCCAAGGCACCTGCATCCCCGTTTGCCAAGAGGAATGCGAATTCGGCTTCTGCTACCAACCCAACGTCTGCCAATGTTTCGCAGGTTACACGAAGCTCCCGAGCCGAGGGGAAAACATTTGCTTCCCGGTCTGCGAGAACGAGTGCGTTCAAGGCTTCTGCGGCAAGCCCAACAATTGCACCTGTTTCCTCGGCTACAAACTCCAAAGCGACGCTTTTACCTGCAGCCCAATTTGCGATGACGCTTGCCCCGAAACGGAAATTTGCGCGGAGCCCAACGAATGTCGCTGCATCGCAGGATACAAACGACCGATTCCTCCAACCGAAGAATCCGATCGTTCCAGTACTTTGGCAGTTTTTCAGGAAAAGCCGCGATGCGAACCAGTTTGCGACGTGACCTGCGTGAACGGCGATTGCGTGGCTCCGAATCTGTGCCAATGCCACGAAGGCTACGCCAAAATCGAGGACGAGGCGTTCAATTGCGTGCCGGTTTGCGATGACACCTGTCATTTTGGCAACTGCACGGCACCCGGGGTTTGTTCTTGCGACCTTGGCTACAAATTTAGCCCGGGGGAAAAAAAAAATGCCTGCGAACCCGTTTGCAGCGAGCCTTGTGTAAACGGGGTTAGTTTCTTTAATTTCGAACGTCATTTTCCGTATTTTCGTAATTTTCCGGAGTTTTCCAGGCCTGCGTCGCCCCGGAAACCTGCTCGTGTTTCGAATCCTACACTTTGCTCGAGGATTCCAAGTACGATTGCAAACCGATGTGCAACGGGAGCTGCGAAAACGGAGCTTGCAGCGAGTTCGGAGTGTGCGCCTGCAACGCGGGCTACGAATTCCACAGAAGCACGCACGGTTGCGTTTTCAGGTGCGAATGCGCGAACGGATTCTGCACGGAACCAGACCCGAAATGCCACTGCAACGAGGGTTTTTCTCTGATAAGTGATAAGAGCTGCGCCCCGAAATGCGATCAAGGGTGTATCAACGGTTCTTGCACCGCCCCCCAAATTTGCGAATGCCCGAAAGACCACGTTTTGGCGAACGATACGAGGGGTGGGAACAAATGCATCAACCCTTGCGAAACTTGCGCGAACGGGGTGTGTTCCGCACGGGAAAAATGCCAGTGTTTCCACGGCTGGAAAGGGGACGATTGCGACGAGCCCTTTTTATGTATGGTGGGATTCGGCGAAGAAAATGATGGGGATTTCATCGATCGAATGTGAGCTTTTCCGGAAAACCAAAATTGATTACTTTGATTCGAAAATTTCCGTTCCAGAGCGAACTTCACAACAATTCACAACCTCGGAGACTACAAACTGCAAATCCCGCAAAATTATTTTCCCGAATGTTCCCCGGAATGTGCGCGGGAAATAGAGAACATCACGGCCTGTTTTTCATCGAACGAAAATCGATCGAACGTCACGTGTTTTCTGAGCATCGGTAAACAATTAACGACGTTTGTTCCCGCATTTTTTATCGGATTAATCGCATTTCAGAATTGGAGTGCAACAAAATGCGCACGAGCGCGGAAGAAAAATACACGATCGGGAAAACCCCATGGATTTTCGGGATAACGTTGTTAATTTTGATGATAGCGGTTCTGGCTTTGAGCCTGTTCATAAAGAAACAAAAAGCGGCCAAAAAGCAAAATCGTAAGTTCAAACAAAAAATTACCCAGTGAATAACGAACTGACGGTTTTTCGATTTTACAGAATTCGTTGCTCATCGAATTTCCGCGCAGCAAAGAGAAGCCATGGATTGCTTACTCGAAGACGAAGGGAATTTTTGAGTCCCCATAACTCTTCTTTTGTTATTCCGCGTTGTAAAAATTTTGGGTTTGTCGATTTGTACATAGCGTTAAGTTTACGGCGATTAAATGATGTTCAATTACGAAAAAACAATGTTCCCAAAATCTTAGCTACAGGTAAAACGAAAAGTAACCAACAGTAGAAACCAAGGGAATTTCCGCAGCAGATTCCTGCAAACCCGAGCTCGAATAGTGAAAGGATTAACCAGTACAGTTTCCGCTCTTTCCCTGACTCCGCGAATAAGCGCGATTCGGAAGACGAAAAAACCACGTGCACCCTGAAATTTCTCCCGCGAAGAAACGCAACTTTCGTTTCGATTCGACCCAGATTTCTAAAGAAAAAGATAACGATCTTGCGGATGAAAAGCGCGCCGATTCGTTACGATAATTTATATGACTTCCATGATTTTTAGTAGCATACGCGGAACAAGAATTGCGTCACGCATTGTTAATATTTTCATATTCATCATGTTGTGCAAAGGTGATTCCCATTATTGGTGTTTGCCATTAATCTTTGAAATAAGCAGCCTCGTAGATTACGGAGCGATCAGCTACTTGATACGTCGTGACACCAGTTCGCATTATAAACTATCAACTATAACGATCTCGCGCTCCAATGATTGAACCGAAGTTAAGACTTTCTTGAATTACAAGATTCACAGATAAAGCCTTGTTACATAATTGATCGCGGCGTAATTCCGAATGCATCCAACTGCGCAGAATTTTTTTCGGTTTGTATGAATACGATAGTAACAATCCCTATCAATTCGATCTGTTTTTCATCCGGCTCGAAGGATCAAGTTGCTCAGATTCGATTATCCGACGTTCTCGGTGTCTTAAAATCGAAATATAAATAAAGAAATAAAAACCTCAAACTCAAAATGAGGATATTCCGTCGATCCTTCGAATTCTGCCTTCAAAAACGCCCAAGAAATGGGCAAAAAGCGGCGAGAAAATAGGTCGTCACGCCTCGCGAAAATCTCTGCACTTCGCTCGGCACGTGCTGAACCAGTTCAGCCTCGGGCAAAGTGCGCTCGAACCGCGCTAGAAATTTCCCAGCAAAAACACCTCTTTTTCATCGCTCACTCATCGGATTCAATAGCTATTAATTAAGATTCCGGCAAGTTGTTAACGGAAGTGGACATTTTCCAAGCTTCCGTTAAAGACGAAACCAGTTCATGGACGAAGAAGCTGACGCATCGGCTTAATTGCCGTGTCATGACGGAAGACGGCGCTTCGTACCGAAAGTGCAATTAGCAGTGCGAGGAAACCTTTTCCGTGGCCGAGATTTCCCGCTTTGGGCCTTGGCAGGGACGATTTTCCCAGTTATCCTCATTTTAAGTAGATAACGCGATGATTTATCGCGTTTTCAGCAACTTTGAATCGCTGCCACGTCATCGCTCGCAGATGAAATTCAAATTTTTCGACACTTCCTTGTACGGAACGCGCGGAAGATAAAAAGCAATTATTTTTATCGGAATGATCGGTGGTTATTGTTCTGTGAAACGGGTTATGACTGCATAAAATTTTATTCGTCGCGCGTCACATCTAGTTAACGCCTGGGTAATTAAATGACAGTAGCGACCTCGCGGATTGGACATTTTATTTGTTACAATTGTTGAAACCCGGGAAAATTGACGGATTTATTATTAGATTAGACCTCGATTCGATTTTGGGAGAGTAAGGCTAGACTATTATGCGACGCAACCTTCTAGGACATAATACAATCGCCTTGCGCTCGCTAGATGTAATTACGACACTTTTTCTTTTTTACTTTTCGTTTATTTTGCCATGGACCCGTTTTCGTCAAGTTCAAACCGTCACTTTTAACTTTATTTTATCACTTTCGAATTTAAAAATGAGGAACAATGTGAATGAATATAGGAAATTCGGAACAAATACAGGAAGAATGGAAATCATCGTAAAATAACGACAAAAATATAAGAATATACAGAACTATACAGAATTATACGAAAATGCTGGAAAATGCAGAAAATACGAAAAAAGCGATAAAATAATAACAAATACAGAAAATCACGTGAAAATATTAGAATGTAAAGAAAAACCATTGAGTACAATTTAGACTCAGAAAACTACAGGAAAATGCTGGAAAATGCAGAAAATACGGAAAAGTGCGATAAAATATTGAAAATACAGAAAATTACGTAAAAATATCAAAAAGTACAAAAAAATTCGGAAAAACACAAAAAACTACCATTAAGTACAATTAAGACTCGGAAAACTACCTGAAACTACATGAAAAGCGGGAAAATGATAAATGCGAAAAAAATACGCAAACATACAAAAAACCACAAGAAAACAATGAACAAAACAAAAATTGCCAACTTTCCCAAAATTTCCGGTAATCACACTTTCCCCATTTCAAAATCGCCTTGCATCGCTCCAGATTTCCCAAACTTTCCATCTCCACAAGAAAACCCAAAGAAAACCCCTCCAACTTCAACGCCGAACATTAATCTCGACGTAACAACAAAATCGCTCGTTTCCATAGATCCGGCTTCCAAAGTACGCGATTGACATTGAAAACCACTCATCAGATATATATCGCGCTCTCGTAAAAGACTCACGAATAAATCACCGCTTAACTCGCCTGAAAAATCAAAGATCAGCATCTCCTCCAACCAAAACAAAAATTCCCGTGCCCCCAAAAGTTCTCCAGGCCCAAAAAACCTCGGAAATAACGGACACCTCGTAACCCGAGACCAAACCCAAGAAAAAGCGACCTTCTCCCCCGTCAAGGACCACCTTGACCGTGAAGAAGCTTATTCTTCTTGGCGGGGTATCTTCGCGACCTCCGCTGCAACATATAAGTCCCAGCTCAAGCCCCCACTTCTCCAGAATCGGAACAACAGAGCCCCTTCTCACACGTGAGCCAAAGCGCTGTAATTCGAGCGTTAGTAGTCGACTGACTCGCACAACCGTACATCGCGAAGCGCCAGGAACACCATGAGACTCGTAAGTACCGACCAAAAGTTCGCGAAGTGCCCAATCCTCGTGGAAAACCGAGTGGACCCAAGTGAGTGCTCGCGTGTTCAACCGATCGGCCAAACATTCCAAAACGAAAAAAGAACCAAGTGCGCACATGGAAAGCCCGTGGGGTTCATCCATGAAAAACGTAGGAAAATTATCTCATTCCCAAGATCAGTGAGATCACGGCCTGCGGCCGATCTGCTCCGTTTCTCGACCTTGCCAGCGGCGCGCTTTTACGAACCCCCATAAAACCATAAAACTCTCGAGTTCCGCGTTTCGGAATGACCAGATCTTGCGTAACGATCGTAAAGATAATCCCCGGGATTAATTGCTCGGGCCACTTCCTCCATTAATGCCAAAGATCGCGGCGTTTTCACCATGGAAATCGAAAGTGAACGCGGATTCGAGGAATTAACGATCGAGCATGATTCCGGGGTACGATACTTGATTAATAAGCTCTTTAAATTTAATGTTCCTGACCGCCTTCGATGCTTCAGTCACGAGAACGCGAACGGCTACGTAATCGCCGCGCGATTTGCATTTTCCAATAAACTTACCCTTACCTTGGATTTAACCCTTCCAGTTCATCGGAGCTGGAATTCCGATGCATTTACCACTAAAGAATCATTTCGATATGGAACTTTCAAATGCGCGTAGCGTTTCTTCTTGGCTTGCGCTATTTATCGAGCATTCCAATGCTTTGCACATTCTAACGTCATCATTCAGTTGCTAAAGGGGCCATTTATCGATGATTCAGTCAACTTTTACGAAATAAAACGTTCGTTAACTCGAGAAGATCGATTATCTCGATATCAGATGCAATTTCATCTATCAAATACAAAGATAACTCTTTGTTTGCACAACGATCTGATTACGAGAACTCCAGATAAATCCAGCTCGCGAGAAATCGTTTTGTCATCTCATGAGATTAAAACGAGATGGCATTTTCATCTGAGATAACCAGATACTTTTAAAGACGGAAGATTGAGATGAGATGAAAACGAGATTACGAGAACTCTAGATAAAACCGGCTCGCGAGAAATCGTTTCGTCATCTCATGAGATGAAAACGAGATGGCATTTTCATCTGAGATAACCAGATACTTTTAAAGAGGGAAGATTGAGATGAGATGAAAACAAGATGAAATTTTATCTCAGATGCATCGTAATCTCGATGAGATGAAAATGTATCTGAGATGATAAATCGCGATTTCGTCGTTTCATAAAATGATAACTCGAAGGGGATTGACATAAATCAGCATAAATGTCGTAACTCGCTTCAAAAGCCTGTAATTTCGACGCGGATTACGTCATTGGTCAGATTTGAGGCAAAGCGTGCTCGGCCAATCGAAAAGGCGCGACCAGTTCGCCAATCCGGTGACATTTTTGCATTTTTTCAGCGCTCATTGTGTGGGCAGATAAAATCAGGTCCGATGACTCCAACGTAGCGTAAAATAACGAGAAATGGGGAAAAGTGGAGCCTGAAATTTGACGATGGCAATTGAAATTTCGTTCGCCGCGAAATGACTTTCGATTAAGATAAATATAAAGCGCGCGTTTCGTCATGGATCTTGGCCATAACGAGGACAAATATATACGTTCGCGTCTGAAATGCGGCTCGGTCTCGTTGTCCGGATCCTGGACGTAATCGCTGCGAACGGTGAATTCAAATGAAGCACTTTCTAGACTCCTCCGATGTGCGACAATCGCTTCAATCGAACGCGGAAAATGCCCTCGAAATCGCCGTTTTCTCCGCCGAATTTACCTATTTTTCCGACTTTTTGGCCATCTTTTCAACGGCCCAACGAAAATGGTCGACGAGCGCGAAAAAAGGAACGATAAAAAATGCTGGAAATTCCGAAATTGTGATAAACATTGATAAGAATCGGCTCAAGATTGAAGAAACTTGTTTCCCAGCGTGCGAAGACGATAAAGACCGAATATAATTAAGATGGATGAGTTTACGGTGAGAAACTGCACTTTCCTCTTTTGTTGAAAACAGAAGACTTTAAATTACCTCGTTGAACATCGAAACGATCTCGGGTCACGGTGATCGCGCATGTGTGCCAGAAGATGGGAAAATCCATAGTACTCAACTTTAAACCTTCCTGTCAAAGCTTTACGTCATCGGAAATTGACAGAGCGAGAAATTCAAACCGGAAATCAACTTTTACTTCCGAAAAATCATAAAATAGCCGTAAATAATCGCGGTCTTTTACGTAACGAGGATCGGAAAGACGCGATATTAATTATGGGCCGGAAAAATCGATTAGCAAAAGTACCCGATGACGCAATACAATCCTGCGGGCGCCCGTTCGTGTGGCGAAGTGAAATTTCGAGTAATTTAAAAATAATTTTCATTCTCCGCGCGCGCAACTTTCACCGAGCGCATTTGCGAACGGAAAAAGTTATGAATTCCGTATAAAAACAGGTGTTAATCGAGACAATGGAACAGCTCGTTTCATAATTGAGGCTCGCGCCGATCACGATTTCTTCGCGTTGTCCTTTTGTTCTCGTGCCTTTAATTTGACTCGATCGATTTTCCTCCGAATCCGTCCATCGTAATTGCAGCAGTTACTCGTCATATGTAATTGGAAACGATTTTGCTCTTAACTAAATTACACTTAATTCAGGTTTAAAAAAAAATTCTTGGAAAAAAAAATTTTCTGAATTAGACCGAAAATTTATTAAATTTTAAATGGGAATCTGAATCTTACCCGAACCTAATGCAAACTCGATTCTAATTCAGGTCAAATTAAGGTTCAAAAAGTTAAAAAAAATTTTGAATTTAACTCGAAATTTATTCAAATTTAAATGAGAATCTAGAGTTAATCCGAACTTTATTCGAACCTAATTTAATTTGGGTCTATTCCAAGTTTGCAAAAAAAAATTTTCAAAAAAAAAAATTTTTGAAAAAGTCTAAAATTTTTAATAAGACCCAGAATAAATTCGAAATAAAATAAGAATCTGAATCAAACCCGAACCTAATAAAACCCGATTGAATTCAGGTCAAATTCAGGTTCGAAAAATTGAAAAAAATTTTTTTGATTCTAAAAAAATTTTGGAATTGAACTCGAAATTTATTCACATTTAAATTAGAATCTATAGTTAATCCGAACCTTATTCGAACCCAATTTAATTTAGGTCTATTCCAAGTTTGCAAAAAAAATTTTCAAAAAAAAAATTTTTTGAAAAAGTCTAAAATTTTTAATAAGACCCAGAATAAATTCGAATTAAAATAAGAATCTGAATCAAATCTGAACCTCATAAAACCCGATTGAATTCAGGTCAAATTCAGATTCAAAATATTTAGAAAAAAATTTTTTTGAAAAAATAAACATCTTGAATTTGACCCAAAATTAATTTAAATTTAAATAAAAATCTAGAGTTAATCCGAACCGGTTTCGGACCCGATTGAATTCAGGTCGAATTCAGGTTTGCAAAAAAAAAATTTTCAAAAAATAAATTTGTCGAAAAAGTCCAAAAAAAACAAATAATGTAATAAAATTGTCTTTTGTTGCAGATAATGCTAGTCGTTTTCGTCTTTGCCATTCTCGGTAGTTCGCTAGCCCAAAACTACAACCAATTATACGCGGGATTTGGGCCTTATTTCAGACAACAGAGTCTCAGTTCAGGCTCGAGAGATTCCAGGTCGAACAGAGGTAATCACACTCGTAAAACTAATTCATGCTCAGTTATGCAATTGCGCGGGCGTGAATCACTCGAGTGGGTTCACTTGGCGAGCTCGAAAACGAAGAAAAACACAATCCCCGGTGAAAAATGAATGAATAAAAGCTCCGTTTCTCAATATTTATGTAACGCGAATCGCGGGCTTTCTCACCAGTATTGCATTACTAAAAAAACTCGGGTTCGGGTCAATCGTGCAAATTGCCCCGCTAATTTTTCGTGTAGCTCTTACGTAAAACACCATAGACTCCGTTTGACTCCGATTAATAGCACTCCGAATCGAGTATTAACCGTAATGACATAAATACTGGATTTATGTAATAAAATTCGTTGTAAATATCGCTAAATTATATGCACGGTTCTATCGCAATGATTAGTTGAAATTCCGGTAATTCGTGCCAAATTTACATGCATATTAAAAGGCGGTACATGAACCAGAACCCACATTTAGAAAGATTTTCATCTCGCGAAAATTGGTCATTACGAAATGGAGTTAAATCCAGGAAAAGTGTCTCTAGCGTGACTCTAGCGTGTCTCCAATTAAACTCAATTTTGCATCCAAACGACGTAAATTTCGATTCCCGCTATGTAGCTTCAATTTATCCATTCAACGTTCCCGTGACTATAGCGTGTCTTTAAAAAAACGTGCTTTTCGTGACTCTAACTCGACTTTATTCCAGGGCCGGTTCTGTTCCCGCAAAATCCGCCGTCGAAAATGGACGAGACCAGTGGCGTCGTCGTAGGGGCCAGCGGTTACGGTTTCGTGCCTCCAAATGCAGGTAAACCATTTCAACTCGGCTGATCGAGAGGAAATAAATATCGGACCGCCGCACTTTCTAAATGTAACCTCTAATCCGCACGTAAACCGATCAAAATACACGCAAAAACCCGAAAATCCCCGCATTCTTAAATCAACGAAAAAAACGTCACTAAATAAATTAATGTAGCTTAAAATAAAAAGCAATGTAAATACCTGTACTGTACATAAAACAAATAATACGTGTATGGGGGTGGAAACGATGGCTGTTCCCACCGGGAAAACGAATTAATACGACTGTACGTCAATGACCAAAGCGCTAATTGCCTAATCCTCGAACGTGAATAATAAGTCAATAACAAACACTCGTTTCTCACACTTTTTTCCTCTCCCTTTTGTCCACGAATTCGTACGTAAATCTTGAGAAATCGAGTCGAAAAAAAATCGATCCGGAAGTTGCGATAATTGGACTTTCAAATGACTTTCGAACGCCCGAACAAAGACAAATCCTTCCTGCATTCGCTCGGGATGCGGCAGCCTTGGTGCCACGGTGAAAGCGCGAGATCTCCCGATTCGGAGGTCTCGCCGCAAAAACTCGTTCGCGCGTAACCTTCCTCGTAACGCGTTACGAGGTCAAATGAAACCGTAGCAAGGTCAAGTTCGACTTTCGATACTTCCGACGTCATTTTCGCGCTGACTCATGCCAATCGTTAATTCTGTTCCAGCGTTCTTTGCGTACTTTTACTGATTTGTAAAGGACATCGCGATGGGCCAAAAGGAGCCGTGACTGCAACGAAAACGGAAACGACACTCGAGAATCGAGCGTGTCTTTGGAGTCATTAATGTAATATTTATTATTCTTGTACGTAGCATCGTAAGATCACACATGTAACACAAAACTGGGAGCAGTTTGTACATAAAATTTTCTTTTTCTATAAATAAATGTTGAAAAACAATTCGAATTGTTGCTTTTTTCCTCGCCGTTGTAACTCTCGCGAACAAGAAAGTTTGTTTGCGATTTTCAGACATCAACGAGCCGACTCTCACCTCGCGTTTGAGAGAAGAGAAGATTTTACGCGGTTTATGCTACCGTGATTCTTATTGGATATGTAACGTCATTAGATTCACGGAAAAAACCGCAATAGAAACTCTTGAGGTATAATCGAAACGCGGAAAATTTTTTTCAAAGTTTTTAATGATACAAGTATAAAAAACTGATGCGTGACTTTAGCGTGTCTCCAACGATTTCACGTGAATATATCGTAATGTTATAGAACTTTAAATAACTTAAGCTGAAATCGATTAAAAATTATTTTTTTCGTGATGTTTCTGTGTCTTTAACGTGTCTCTAATACAAAGTTAGTTTCTACCAAAACAACGAAATTCAATGTAACCTAGATATAAATCAACTTCACGACATTTTTATTTATCTAAACGTGACTTTAGCGTGCCTCCGACGATTTCACGTGAATATAACGTAATTTTATAGAACTTCAAATAACTTGAGCTAAAGTCAAGTAGAAAATTTTTTTTCAAGTGATGTTTCCGTGTCTTTAACGTGTCTCTAATATAAAGTTAGTTTCTACCAAAACAACGAAATTCAATGTAACCTAGATATAAATTTACTTTACGACATTTTTATTTATCTAAACGTGACTTTAGCGTGCCTCCAACGATTTCACGTGAATATAACGTAATTTTATAGAACTTCGAATAGCTTGAGCTGAAATCGATTAAAAAATTTTTTCATCTTTTTTTGAATTGATGTTTCTGTGTCTTTAACGTGTCTCTAATATAAAGTTAGTTTCTACCAAAACAACGAAATTCAATGTTACCTAGATACAAATCAACTTCACGACATTTTTATTCATCCAAACGTGACTTTTACGTAGCGTGGATGTAACTATATATCCACGCAAGAGTGATGATGAAATTATCATTTATAAAAATTGCAAAAAGTTACAAAACGAGAGAAAAAAATTTATATTCTGATAAATTAAATAATCAACGTGACTTTAACGTGTCTCCAATAAAACGTGGTTTTTCATTAAAATAACGTGAACTCCAGTTTTTAGTGGGCGCAAATTTCAATAAAAACAATAAAAAATTAAGACCACGCGTAAATAAATCGACTCTACGTAACTCTCCGTGACCCCACGTAAATGTGCGCCATAAAAACCAAACATAAACCTCGAAAAACTAAAGTTTTTCCCCGGGAAAGTAAGAACAAAACATTTCCATAAAAAGCGAAGCCTCAAACTTTACGATGTAATTGAAAGAAACGAGTAGAAACTTGGTAAATTGAGATAATAGTTCTCGTTGGAAAGTGTCGTACGAGCCGAGTAAAATATTTGTCGTACGTTGCGTGAATATCAAATATACATTACTTATAACTCGGCAAGCGCATAAATCGCGTGACATTCGTTCTCGCCTGCGCGAGTAATCTCGCCGCAACTGTTGCGCCAACGAAATATTGACAAGTGCATTTTTCACGCTGCGTTGAATGCACGCGCTGCCCATTGTCTAGTTCATCGAATAAACGCTCGCTCCGGATTGGAAAGCGACATTTTACGAGTTTCGCAGCAATTTACCGACGTTGCAACAGCGAAACTTTGTCTCCGCTGATTAGCAATTATTCGATGATGATTTATCGGGAGAAAAATCATACATATGAACGCATGGGATTCGTTGACATTGCTCCAATTACCTCTTATTAAGAGAACTAGGTTAATTTCATCATATGATCGATTTACCTTGAAATCACGAAGAAGAAAATGATTATGCATTTAGAACAAAGAATTTACGATGCTTAATTAATTGGGAAATTTTATTTTCATTGCTGTATCCATTTATAACGATGCTACTGGAGTTTTTTTCGGAAAATTAATGGTGTGCTTAATAATCAATTACGATGAATAAATAAGTTTCTTTATCTTTCGTTCAATACTGTTATAAATCACATTTTCAATTCCGCTGTAACGCGTTACGCAATGCACTTATCAGGATACCATAAAAATTACGCGCCGTTGAAAGGTTCGTTAATTATGGGGTTTTTTGTTTCACGATAAATCCACGCGGAAGTGATTAATTTTGTATTATAATAAAAGGCATTTTTGCAAAATTTATCGAATAATTTATTGTCCGATAAATTTATAACGCGTGACTGTAGCGTGTCTCCAATATAACTCAAGTTTTTATTGAACTTTAATTAAACTTTGGTTGAACTTGATGTGACTTTAACGTTATTGTGATGCAACGTGGATTTTGAATGAAAACCTGACGTGCCTCTAACGTGTCTTTAATAAAACATTATTTTTCATCAAAATAACGTAGCTTCAACCTTTTTTTAAAAACACTATAATTGTTATTTACCGTGAAGTTTAATAAACAATGTATGTTTACCGTGTCTCTAACGAAACTTCAATTCAACTCTAAAAATATTCCAACGTCAAATAACAAAGACATTTTTCATCAAATTGAATTGACATTGCCGTAACTTTAGCGTGTCTCCAACATAACGTGAGTTTTTATTGAACTTTAATTAAACTTTGGTTGAACTTGATGTGACTTTAACGTTATTGTGATGGTACGTGGATTTTGAATGAAAATATGACGTGCCTCTAACGTGACGTTAATGAAACGTTATTTTTCATAAAAATAACGTAGCTTCAACGTTTTTTCGATATAACTAAACGTAGCTTCAATTTTTATTTGTCGTGTCTCTAACGAAACTTCAATTCAACTCTAAAGAAATTCCAACGTCAAATAACAAAGACATTTTTAATCGAATTGAATTGACATTGCCGTGACTTTAGCGTGTCTCCAACATAACGTGAGTTTTTATTGAACTTTAATGAAACTTTGGTTGAACTTGATGTGACTTTAACATTATTGTGATGTAACGTGGATTTTGAATGAAAATATGACGTGCCACTAACGTGTCTTTAATGAAACGTAATTTTTTATCAAAATAACGTAGCTTTAACGTTTTTTCAATATAACTAAACGTAGCTTCAATTTTTATTTGCCGTGAATTTAAATAAACAATGTGTTTTTACCGTGTCTCTAACGAAACTTCAATTCAACTCTAAAGAAACTCCAGCGTCTAATAACATAAAGAAAGTTTACATCAAGTTTAATTAACATTACCGTGACTTTAGCGTGTCTTCAATAAAAGCGAGTTTGTATCAAAATACTGAACTTCAACGCCCAAGTTCAAATACACTTTCCGTGACTTTAATATACCGTGAATATAATTTTCAATCCACGCAAAAGCTACGATTAAATTATCAATTAAAGAAATCTCTAAAAGTTACAAAACATAAGAAAAACCAATTTATAGTCCAATTAATTTTTCTCTCAATTAAAACTGGCAATGCATTCGTTTAATTAGTCCCTAATGAACCCCTTTAATTAGCAGTTCCAGTGCACACACGAAAATCGGAAAAGATCTCGCATTTTGGTCGCTTATAGATCGTTACATAATTATTTTAATCACAATAAATAAGGTGCGTTGTTGTGTCCGGGGCCGACATGACTACTAGAGCGTGAAACTCGCTATGGGTAAATATCAATGCGAGCCTGCCACGCATAACTTTCAGCGTATGATCTCGTGTGGAAAACGGGTTAGGCCTGCAAAGGCCGAATCGCGTCGCTCGGCCACGAGACTGTTTATTTCGTTCAGCGCGACGAACCGAATCCGAGTTGATGTCCGTATTTTGCATCTTGATCAATTTTAATTCATTCCCTATCGGTTTTTCAGTATTATCTCCAATTTTTCATGCGTTTTTGAAGAGTTTGGAAATACGGAAATAAGTGCGATGTTGATAGCGAAAGTCTGTAACTGGTTTTTGTAATTGTTCATGTAAATGTTGATCGACGTAATAATTGAACTCAGTTATTTCTGTTGCGGAATAACTTCGATCTTAACTGCGTTTTGCATAAATGTTTCGTAAGGGAAAAAGGTTTTGAACTCTATTACTGGGTTGGTCGGTTAAGTAGATTGTCGGAGTTTCTATTTTCTCCGCCAGGGGGACTGGAGTTTCGAACATTTTTAATAAACAATAAAATACGAAAAATAATAGGAAAAGCTTGTTATTGGAATTATTAAGAGTGTAAATGAAAGAAAAAAAAAAGAAAAAAAATTTGTTCTGCCTCCGAGATTCGAACCACGATACTTGGGGTTCCAACTTTTTTTTCTAATTACGATTGGAATTTGAACATAAAATGGGTGTGTAAAATTGCAATTGGATGGAATATTATATGATGCATTAATAAATTAGTTATTTTTCAATTAAAATTTGAATTCCAATTCCAGAAAAAATATTTTTGTTTCTTTTAAGGCGATGTAAATAATTTAAATACTAAAACTACAAAAACAACACTTTTCGATGTTTCCGAATTTTTTTTTTAAACATTTGTCGGACGTTTGTTTAACAATTCGAAATTGTTTTTAAATATCGATAAAATGTTCGAAACTGATGATAAAATTAAGATGTTCGTTATTTCAATGACGGAATATAAAAAACGATCGCAAAAAAAAACCTCAATCGGGATTCGAACCCCAACACTCAGCGTGATAAAAATGGCGAGTACCCATAATCAGAAAAACCTGGGAAAATGTGCAAAAATGAGATTCCTTACCTTTTGCTGCCAAAAAGAGTCACGAGTCTCCTAATCCAATTAATCCCAAGTGCACCGTAATCCTTATCACCACTCACCACAAAAAAAACCCGCGCGATCGCGAGAATACTTGGAACATCGCCGCCATTTTGATTCCCGGAAACTGAGAAAAATACATCGCGCCGGAGTCGCCGGGACTCGAATTTCTTCCCGATTTTCACTAACGAACAATGCCCAGCGACAAACTCGACCATTCCCGAAACTTTCTCGAGGAAAATGCAACTTTGGACGATCCCTGCATTGTTGCAATTCTTCCCGGATTTCCGAAACCAACAAAAGACCGCGGAAGAACTCGTCAGGTTTTTCAGACACGCGTCGCCATTACGGATTACTGACGAAAACAAAGCTCGATTCATTTCTCAACAATAACAGTGTTCGTACCTTGTGTTTTATTATGCGAACACTGTTTACAACGGATGAATCGAAGCTAATTTTTATAAAAACCGGCGCGATCGCGTAATAACGCTCGAGAGGCCGCCGCCATTTTGATTCGCGGAAAACATCGCGCCTGCGCGCTGTGACTTCCGCTTTTCACCTAACCCTGATATTCCCGCGATTTTTCTAGGAAATGCAACTGAGAGATCGCAAGACTTTCCGGATTTTCACCGATTTTCGACACGATTAACACTTCCCGAGATAAGAACACTGATAAATCACTTGCATCAACCGAGTTTTCTCCGGGTTGATGAAGAAACCGCATTCGAAACGTGGAAAACTCGCGCAGCGTCTCGGCGCGTTGCTAAGCAACGCCGCCATTTTAGATTTCCGAGAAATTCGAAGCTTGACTCGTTTTATTTCGCGGATTAATAATTAATCGAAATTGGTTAATC
>JABFQM010001430.1:0-21329 GCA_022816865.1 Zelostemma sp. ZL-2020
CGAGGCAGGAACGGCGCACCCGATTCCTGCACCCCGAGGTTTTAGCTTCTACTGTCGTGGCAGCCCTGTCGTCTTCCTGCTTTTGCAAACCCTAGGTTGGGATGTGAGTCGGGTTTCAGGGCGGGGCCCGCTGAAGAGCATTTCACTTCGCGCCGTGGCCACGAAAATAATGTCTCTCCTTTTTTTTTCGCCCTACAGCTCTTTATTCCACGGGAAAATGTTGCGTTTCAAAAGAATACGCGTCGACAAAGCTTTCGCTCGTCGCAGCGCTTCCATTCATTGAGAAACTGTTTCGTTATGAATAAAAAAATGAACAATTTACTTGGTAGAAAACAATTGCAGGGATTAACAGTAATTTATTGTAACCGTTATTAGCCATGTAATCTTCTTCTCAGGCTTGTACGTTTTAAACGTGTCGTAATTAAGGTTACAATGGTATCTTAATTTTCGATCTTTTGGCGTTGCGGGGAAGATTAATTATGGAATGTTTAGAAACGGATATTCCTTGATTGAAAATCCGTTTGGAGATTCACGGAAAATGACTTGTGTTTTTTTAAATCTTAAATATGTAGGTAAAACTATTAAAATTGCATGTGAGTCAATAATTAAATTTTTGGGTAGTCACTTAATTCCATTAATCACTTTATTTTATAGCTATTTAATAAAAATCGGATTAATGTACTAAAAATGAACAGTTAATAATTAAAGAGCATTTAATAAATTAATCCACTTTGGAAAATTAAAAAAGGAATTTTTTTGACTTGATGTTTAAACTCAACTTCAAAATTTTCGTTGTATTTTTAGAAAATTAGATAAATATTTGTGTCATGTCCCGAAATAATACGAAAAGTATTACAAGTTGTTTAACAATTGCTTCGATAAATTATTAACCAATTATGTTTATCGTAAGTTTTGATTAAAATTTTAGTTGAGACTGTAAAATTCAGTCATGGAATTTTCCCACGAAATAAAATTTTTTTCTTACGTAAACTGCGTAAGAATTTGAAAAACTTTAGTCAAATTTGTTATACATATACCCTCGTTTCTTTGTTCCTAAACGTAGAATTAAACGTACTTTCAAGTCTTCAAAATGTACGCAGTCTATCTATAATTTGAATCCTCGTAATATCTAAAACATTAAAATTAACTAAAACGAACATTCCGATACCGAAACTAAGCTCAAATTGATTGGGATGTTTCACGTCGTTGTAAAAACTTACGTTTATCTACGTGTTCCTGACGAATATTTAAAGCGCGTTCATAAAATTTCCGAATTCTTGGTGAAAAAGAACGATACACATCACAGATCGAGGGTTTAAATAATTCGAAAGAAAATAAACTTCGTAAAAGCTCAAACCTAACCTATCTTTTCTGTGGAATCCAACAAATTATTAGTATTTTTACACTAAACTCGAGCGTTAAAACAGAAAACCAGTAAACTTTTCAATTTTTCACGGTCACGTTTCCACAACAAGAAGAAGTGGTTAAAAAGTAAAATAATTTCGAAGAAATGAAGGGAGGAGTTCGCGCCAGCGAGCAGGGTTATAAAAGTTGCCTTCCTGATTCGAGGCAGAAGTATGAGGCCATAGAAAAGAAAGGGCGCTGAGTCATCGATGAACCATGGAAGAAAAAAGCTCACACGTGATACTGAGAGCTCCCCGAGTTTTCAGCCGCGAGAATATACGAACGAGAAGGTTATCGTTCCCCTAGAAATGAATATTATAATAATGCGTCTTATTACGAATGCGAGAAAATCGAAATCAGCCAGAATAACACATTCTTCAATGTCCGGCCGCGGAGATAATAATATGACGGATTGATTATGGGCCCGTACAGAAATAATGCATTACAATTACAATTATCTTGCTCCTTGAACCGACTTAAGAGATTACTGATAATAAGAAGCTGCATTATATCGATTCTTCGTGTTTCTTTTTCGCAAGGGACGTTCGGAAAGAACTAAACGGAATTATTTTTCAACGATACGGAATATTGTTGATACACTCGACTTCCGATCCTTTTACCCATTCGGGTCCGAGAACGTTCGATCCTTTTACCAAAATAGTGCCCGCCCTCTGTTCACTTCCATTGGCTTCTTGTTGCCGCGCGAATTCGAATTGCAGCATTTACATTGTGCTTATTTACAATTTGAATTTCATAATTGACAAACGAAAATACACATTTCATAATGAAAAACTCACAGTTTGCAATCTTGAATGAGGAATTCGCAACGAAGAACTCACAGTTAACGATTTAAAACATGAAAGTTACAATACAAAAAGAAAAAGAATTTTTTTGAACAAGAATTGGTTGAAGATGAACATTTTAAAGTTATTAAAAAATTGTATTTATGCTTTTAATAGAATTTTTACGAATTCAATATTTGAATGTGGCGCGATGATGATCGAAATCTATTGGTTCGCAAGTATTTCACGTTGCGTACAGTAGGAAGTCATGTGGGCGTGGTAAAGGTAAAAGGTTCGAACGAAAGATGGTAAAAGAATCGAACGTGTAAAAGGTCCGAAAGTAAAAGGATCGGAAGTGGAGTGTAGAACGTTATGTGTGACCTGATTAGAAATTTTTATCAGATGCTCAGATAACGATTTCGACAATGATAGCGACAACAATAAATTGACTAACGTGCTTGAAAAAATATTAAAAGTTAAGAATACTTAATTGTTAATTGATTGAAACTTTATTTTTGGAAACGGCGTAACGAGTTAAATTTGTAGTGAGGCGATAGTCGAATGATAAAATCTTGGAAATTTGTTGAATTCAACAAAATCAAGTAGGAACTGGGAAATGCCAGATTGCGTGATGAATGTCGCGATCTGGATTTTTCGCTCGCTACAAAACTAAAAGTCGAGAACATTTTTTCACGGATGGTATAAAAAGAAATTCATTCAAAAAGCTTGTTTCGAATTTTATGCAATAACTATGCAAACGCACCCTTGATCTAAATTTGTGTAAACTTCAGGCGAAGGGTTTACGAATCCGTCAGAAATTGGTTTTTTTTTGGTACTTTTTGGTTTTTATTTTGTACTTTCTACTGGCGGCACTCGAATCGTTGAGAATTACGAGATTGCCGACTGTTTTGCCCTTAGATCTCCTCAATTAGCTGCATTTTTCTGTGAACTCAATGGTGTTAAGCGGAAACACTACGACTTTAGTGTTATTCTCTCAGGTCTTATACAGTTTTGAATGCTAACAGTAACGAAAAATTAATTTTAACGTCGCCACGAAAATTCTGCTTACGATAACATTATTTTTCGAGTGAGCGCTACAGGAACTGAGCATTGATACCGTAACAGAAAAATTGTTGTACCGTCAAACAGAACTCAATGCAATGCCGAAAGGAATGCCCTTTCAAGTGTTATTTTGTTGACATTGCAGGGCAAATTTTTTTCAGTGTAGCAGGAGAAAAAATATTAATGACCTAACCCGATTGAATCGTTGAAGCCCTTACATTAGAACAGTAAACATATTGATAGTATTTTATTTGAAACAAAGTGTAGGCGTTTTGACCTAATTTGATAAAATTAATTAATTTAAAATTTTCCCCCACGTAGCTAATCGTAATCGCTCACGATTGAGTAGGGATAGTCGCTATCTAAAGCGTTTGTTGAACGTTACCATCATTGTAATAGCTAGTTTTGGTAGTTCTAGATGTTCTAGAAGAAGTATATGCTGAAGATTCGTCAGAATATACATTTACAACCAGGTGAGGCATACAACACACAATTCTTGGGGTACATTTCTTTATTTGTTAATTTACCCATTATATGAGTTCTCCGGTTGTTAAGTACTGCTGAATAACGGCCATGTATCTGGTAAATTCAATTAAGCTTAACAGTATTGTTTGTAAGAGGGTCAAGTCTACGAAAAGTACAGTAAAGAATTTGTCAACTTTGGAAAATGAACAACCGCCGCAACCGGTTGCAGCGGTTGTGAAAAGAAAATTTGTGTAAACAGTCCATACTCAGCGAATTTCAAACATGCTCACAATTTTGGATTAATTGCAAAGGTTCATTTTTTCGTTTTAAGATGGCAGCTATGCGTTTCCAGTACATTGCGTGTCTCGGGACTTTGTTTCTGTTTACTCTTGTTTCCGCGAATACGCGGAACATTCTTCTTCAAGAAGGCGATTCGATAGGCACTGAGCTCTTGCAGGTAATGTTATTATTTTTCGCGCTATTACGAATTTAAAGATTTTAATTTTTACGGATTCGTAATCAGAGGATCGCGGAACAGGCCGAGCTGCTGGACGACGAAAGGCAGTTCCACCAGTTCCAAAAAGACTTTCAAAAGAACTATGCGACAGAACAAGAGCGTCAGCGGCGTTTCGAAATCTTCCGAAACAACATGAAGAAAGTCAAGGAGATGAATGAATTGGATCAAGGTACAGCTGTGTATGGCGTGACGAACTTTGCTGATTTGACCTCGGATGAGTTACCGAAGTACCAAGGCGGGTGGAATTTCACATTCGAGTTCGAGAATAACTTGCCGATGGCTGAGATCCTGGATACATATCAGATGGAAAAAGAATTTGACTGGAGACTTAAAAACGTCGTGACTCCGGTGAAGCACAATCTCGGATGTGGCTCGTGCTGGTCTTTTTACATAACGGAGAACATGGAGAGTCAGTACGCGCGTACATACAATGAATTACTAACGTTTTCGGAGCAACAGTTGCTGGATTGCGCTGTGAAAAATAACGGTTGCCTAAGCGGTTCAGCTCGTGAAGCGGCAAACTATGTAAAATCAGTAGGTGGCCTTATGCTGGCAAAAGATTACCCTTACGTTGGTATACAACAGAAGTGCAAATTTGACAAAAAAAAGGTCAAGGTGAGTATAGACGGGTTGAGCGTAATTAAGCCGTTTGAGCAACAGATAGCCCCGAATCTCGTGCGCAATGGACCCATTTCAGTTGAAATTAATTCTGAAGCGATGGTAGGGTACAAGGGTGGAGTTGCGCAACCTGATGAGACCCAATGTGACCCAAAGAAACCAAATCACGCGGCTATCATTGTTGGATATGGAGAGGAACGTAAGATCATGCAGTAACAGTCCTTGAATGAATCTTTGATATTGCGATTCGTGCAGAATAAATAACTGTGAATTCATTCAAGATTCATTTGTTCCAACATTCGTATTGTTGCTATTGAGATTGTTAATAGATTTGTTGGATTTTCAGAATACCCGAATAAAACAACAATTCCGTACTGGATTATTAAAAACAACTGGGGGTCAGAATGGGGAGAAAATGGCTACTTCCGACTCGTACGTGGTAGAGGGGCTTGCGGGGTTGATCTAGGGGCCTCCTTCTTAACGGTACTCAAGCCTAAATCTTAATTGGCAATCTCTGGAGTGATTTTATGCGTTTCTACGAATTACATAACGTATAAGATTTTATTATAATAAAAACCATTGTTCTCTGTACAAATTGTATTCAATCTTCATTGTGATTCCCGTTTCTTCGACGCGGAAGAAATCATGTCCTTGCTCAGAGTCCATAATTTCGCATCCAGAGCTACGGACGACGGATTACAATGATAGCAGTTGTTGAAATAAATGCCAGTCGCACTCTCGAGTTCGGCTGCCGTTGCGCAGAAGATGCAAATACTCGCAGCTTGTTACTAAAAAAAAATGAGTCCCATGAAACAAGAACAATATTACATAAACACTGGAAATTATCGGGCAAACTCCTAATCAGGGACTTCGTAAACTGTCTAGTCATCGCATAAATAATCCCTGACAATTAGGCATGGCTCGTTAATTCTGAAAAGACCATGTTTCCAGGGTGGCAATTAAGGTAGTACTTCCACGGTAAGCGATTCTGCTAGAAATCGTTGAAATTTTTAGGAGCTTTCAAAGAGTGTTTCATTTACACGTATACAAAATTACAGGATTAGTTACAGTTTAGATTGAAAGATAATCGACTTTTAAGTTACTCTTCCTTAGTGAGAGTTTGGTGAGAGAGAGGGAGAGGGTCGATCGGTGGAAGGGAGAAAAGGCCTCCTCTCCCTTCCACCGATCGACCCTCTCCCTCTCTCTCACCGGTCTCTCACTAAGAAAAAGTAACTTGAAAATCGATTATCTCTCAATCTAAACTGTAATTAATTCTGTAATTTTGTATACGTGTAAATGAAACACTCGTTGATAGCTCCTCAAAATTTCAACGATTTCCAGCAGAATTGCTTACCGTGGAAGTACTACCTTAAATTAGTAGAAGCGGTAATTGTTTGCAAGGACAATAAAAAGTAGCGTAGAATTAATAACGTAAAGCATAATATGCGTAACAAATATAGGAAGTAAAGTGTTTGTTCAAAAAAATTATTTATACGTTTAAAAAACGGTTTACGTTCGTAACCTCGCGTGCGTTGCGACACTTTTTCTATCGCATTTTTTTACAAGTTTTCACGCGCCGAGAATATATTTGTATTTTTATTGAAAATGAGCGATTCGTACTTTATGCGGAATGTATTAAACGTAATATTTCCCTGCACAAATAATATATTTTTGGAATAATGCATTTATTTTTGCAGATTGTTATCAGAGATGAAAATATTTTACGATAAACCTACTAACAGAAAGCAAAAATAAATATGTTTATTGTAACATTTATAATTACCTCAAGTCTGAATGTAAGAATATCGTAGAATAAAGGAAAACTTGTATAATCAGCGTGATTGATTTCGCGTAATGAAATTGTACTTGAATATTTATATTAAAAACTTGATAGTTCATATTTTACGCTTTCCTCGTAATTTTTCATACCGCCCAATTTCATACTCCAATCGACGTATAAAAATTGACAAAATACACGAGTTTTACATTACTATATTACATTTATTTAAAGCAATCACATAATACATCATAACAGACATAAAAGTAACACTTCAGTTGTAAACGTGGCCAAATTTCGAAGTATCAAATTGTTCGTAATAATTACTGCTAAATTTGTATGACTTGATGAACGGATGCAGACATTAATCTCACTTTTTGCAGGCAATTACGCAGTTTACTGCTGAAGTGCATAATGAGCTATTCATTCTTTACCATTTTTTGTTCGACTATGATACGTTTGTTAAGAGTACGTGTATGACATGCATATAATACGATGTATACTCGTGTTTCAGTGTCACGAGACGCAGATGCAGCTATTGAGTTTGGCATATTACATTACGGGGTTCACATCTTAGTTTCTTGTTGCGAATAATCGCTTTGTTCTCATACAAATCGAATCGGTTGGCGGCGTATTAATTTCGCATGAAAAAAGAAAACATCGTGACGCAGAATTAAATTTTTCCGATAATAATTAAGCAAAAACTCGATAAATAAAATTAAGGATGTGTGTCTTTGGCTTTTCTACGTAAGTTGCAGAAAAATACCCAATCTCTGTACAATGCAATTAATTAAATCTTTGGCTGTGACGCTATCAGTTAACTAATCCTCTCGTGAACACAAAGTATCATGTTAAATCGTCGTTGACTATAAAATTAACTGACAAATTGCACCTTGTTGACTTTCGGCTCTAGCGAAAACAATTTTCTCGCCAAAATTATTGCAGTTTTATCGAAAACCTTTTTTCCGCAAGGGCGCGCGTACAAAGTCGTTCTATTCCCGATTACAAGCTATTGATGTACTATTTTATTACATCCATTATTTCCCTTACAAATTACCGCTAGATATACGCTATTTTTCCGAAATTGTTTATAGATATTTTTCCCTCGGCGTTATTAAGCAGACTCTCAACTTTAAAATTAGCAAAATTGGAGAAATTGCCATTTTTCCCGAGAGTATTGATAAGAAAAAAAGGTTTTGTTCGTTGGAATTTGCGGTTTTTGCCATTACAGTTGAGAGTCTCTTAAATGCTTATTTTGATTTGTAGAATATAAAATAGAGCTTACATTGTTATCAAGTTTCTTACAGAGTTACGATAAGATTACAGGTATAATCATTTCCATAAAATAAAGTAAAATCAACGTTTCAGCAATACGTAAAATTTTCAAGTAGTCGAGCATCGGTAATTCCTACAATCGAACAAAGTACAGCTACAGCACAGCTCATAATTTGCGATTTCATACCATTATTATGCACGATTCGAAGCAGTGATTTCTTCGAGATTAATGCGTGGAAATGCTGCATTTTTGACATGCCTTTCGCACTTTTACAAAATTTACACCGACGCTCGACTTTTCCCACGTAATGTACCGAACATTGCTTTATAAACTTTATTTGCAATCCAAATAGCAATTTATAAACAAATAACAGTTTCGCTATACAACAATTATCGAAAAGAAAAAACTTTTTTTTTCTTTTCTTTTTTTCGTTAGGGAAAGGCACAAGTCAAAGTAAGAATTTACTAAGTTTCAACATTACAAGGAAACTCAATCGTAATTTCAAATAAACTTTAATCAGTGTCAACAGAATAATCGGTATTTTCGCAATTTTGTCCAGTCTTCAAAGACTTCTTTTATTCGGTATAAAGACATTGTGCGTTATCGGGCGCGATTTCATCCGATTTTTAAATAGAACTATTAACTCCATTAAACATTAATCATATTCTATACTTGATGTTCTTACAATTTATAGAACTACCTGACACGTCGGTAAACACGCTTTGTATTCAAAAACTTTCTCTTTCACCATTACAAAGTCAGTGTTACAAAGCCAGATACGACGATACAAAATTAAACAACTTTCAATGGAAATGAACTAAACTCCAAATATATAAAACATGCGATAAACAATACACTTTTCTACGTTAAGATGTAGGCTACGCAAGTAATTCCTCGATGCGAATACAAAATCCTACGCGACTTATCGTGCATTACTTATAAAAAGTCGCTCGCTGGAGAAACTCGAATTCTCCATTAAAATTCGGGTCGCAATGCCGGGACATGAGCTTGGAAATGATTGTTTATACAGTGAGATTTGACAACGAAAATAAATATAAAAATGACGTAGCTAAAGGATTGTACATGGTTGGTAAAATAAGAGACGATGAAGAAAATAGCGCAAGGTCGAAAAGCGCTGCCGAGTTGTCCGTCACGCTGTGATTAATTTACCAAAAGCCGCCTGCGCTGCGACCTCCCGGAGGATTGTTGACGCGAATGCAAGCGCGACGATCGTCGTTCCCGTCCTCTGCAAAAAATAACACTTGTTTTACTCATTTCCCAAGTTTTCCAAGCTGTAAAAGTTAGCATGTTTCACTTTCCTTGAAGTTTTGCGTCGAGAACATGAAGCGTTTACGTTTTTCCAGTTTTAATTTTACTTTTCAAAAACATCGCGTGACATCGCGACATGAAATCGCGTTGTCAAACGTCACAGTGGAAAAGTACAATTAAAGAAATGTTGATATATACCCATTACACACAAACACATAATCACGAACAAGTTTTCTCATGAAAATGCATTAAAACATGCAACGAGTTACAATTTCAAGTACGAAAGTGTCGAGTGTTCTTTCAATGTATTACAATGTTCTTTGTGCGTGAACGCGGATGTTGAATTAAGTTTACAATGATCATAGTTAACATAATAAAATAAGAATTACATTCCTTTCTCATTTTACAATTTACAGTGCTACATTTAGTCAATCCGGGATGAGATTTAACATTTATTTCGGGGATACTTTATACTTACTAGAGCCTAATCCAGCTGAAAACATTAAAAATCACTCTTTTTAATAAACTCTCAAACAATCCAAACAACAATTAATTTTGCTCTATCTCTTACGATCAAAATGATCTATCCTCAATTTCTCGCAATTAACTTGAAGAACATAATTGCTCTTCGCTTCTAATTAACTCCATGACTAATGGCCAATTAGATTCCAGGGGACAGCAATGTGTCATTATCAAATAGCGCATACCGCTGATAGAGAAAGTTGAATCCTGAAGATTTCTCTGACCATCAAGCCTGGGGCCCCTCGTCGAGGGTGTCATTATTGCGGACTCCGGTAAAGTCGGAGCGCACGATACCACGGATTCTCTCGACTTCGGTCTGTACAATTCGCCATTTCCATTGGACCCGTAGTTCCCGTCATTTCCAGCAGCAGCTGCGATCGAAGCTATCCTGGCTTCCCTGGCTTTTGCCGCAATCACGTCTTCCTCGACGAATCTTTTCGCTTCCGCCTCGCTCCGAGCAACGCCGCGCGGTTTCTAAATAAAAGTAATCACGTGTCATTACTCGTTCGATGATCACGTTTATACAACCCCATTTACCGCGTCTTTCTCGATGATCGATTCGTACACGTACGGAGGACGCGCCGGAGTTTCCAAGAATTTTCCGTACCCATGAACAGCCTTTACTCTGCATTCGTCCACGCAAACACGGCCATTGACGATCACGTACTCCGGCACTCCGTGTATTTCCATGCCCTTAAAAAGAAAACAATTACAGTAATGCACGAATTGCTTCAAAATTAATACAAACAAGAATTCCTCGTGAATTCACCTCGAAAATATTAAAGTCAACGGCTTGGACATGAGTTTGAGCGGAAATCGTGCGTTTTCTGCTAGGATCCCAAACGACGATGTCGGCGTCCGAGCCAATGGCAACGACGCCTTTGCGAGGGTACAGGTTGAAAATCCTAGCGGCGTTCGTGCTCGTCACCGCGACGAATCGCGACGGGTCCATGAGTCCCGCGTTTACCCCCTTTTCCCAAACAACCGACATCCTGTCCTCGACTCCGTTCACTCCGTTCGGAATCTTCGTGAAATCATCTTTGCCCCGGGACTTGTCTTCCGTGTTGAAGGTACAATTGTCGCTTCCCGTTACTTGCAGCCCGTCACTGAAAAAGGCGAATATAAATTAGCATGGATTTCCTTGGAAAAGGAGTAATTTTTTTAAATTTTATCGTAAAGAGCTCTCTCGGGAGTCTTGGAAATGGAGTTACTCACTGAGCCAGCTGCTCGATAAGATACGCGGGTGTCGTGGGGTCCGGCCTCAACGGCGGGGACATTACGAAACGCCGGCCTTTTTCTACGTTTTTACCGTACTGATCGCTACCGTCGACGACGACGCTACACGCAATTGGCTCCCCGAAAACGACGTAACCCTCGGAGCGCTTCGCAGATATAATATCCGCCGCCGATTTGCTCATCACCGACGACACGTACAGCGGGCAATTCACCTAAACGCGGGAACATAATTTGCGTTCATCTCCGCGAGGCTTTGCGATCTTTTCAACAACGGTTCTCGAGCTACAACGTGCTTTTCTTGCAAAGAATTAGGTGCTAGTAACGAAACTACAACGACCCATGCAAGAAACCAGGACTGCCACTTCCATTTCTACAGGGAACTCGAGATTTTAATTTAAATTTCGGATTAAAAAGGCCTCGACTTAACCATATTCCATGGCAATCCCACGGTTTCCGATTGCCATTCGTGCGCATGACACTACGTTTCCAACATCGAAGAATCCGTACTCGCCTCGGGAATAAAAACGAATCATGCGGAGCGAGCGACTTTTTTTGCGTCTGGCGAACGCGAGAAATCCGCGCGCGAACTCTCCAAGGCATTCCCCATTGACGGATAAAGACTCGGGATTTTCTACGCGACAATAAAAAAAGCTGCTCCGAGTGTATACCTTTCCCCGTTTGGGCTCGGGTGAAAATTCGTGCCGAGAAAGCCACGAGGAAATGGAAAAAAGAAGCTCGCTATTTCGAACGGTATTACAAAGTGTACAATTTTAACGATAAAATTCGAAACTTTCGAATCGCTACGTGATGCGAGACATAAAAGCATCATTCGTTCGCTCCGTTTCCCCTTAATTCGATTCCTTTCTTTTTCCTGCGGTTTCCAATAAGTCTCCGTTTCGGGGCCTCGCTCGGCTCATTAATGGAGCTCGCATAAAATGAGACGTGCCCAGGCACGCGGAGTCGCAACTCACTTGGCCAATTTGGTCATGAGGGTTCTCGGCGTGCTGACGTCCGGACGTAACGGGGGACTTAGAACGTGTCCAGCGGCGTGTCTCCAGCACTCGTGCCTATAGTTGGTACCATCGGTGCCCAGCGCGGCAGCCAACGTTTCGCCGTAGACGCGAACTCCACGATTCCAAGCAGCCTCGAGCGCTTCCGCCGCGCTACGGCTCATCACATGCACTACATACAGCGGACAGTCCACCTAAGCGTGCAAATTCAACGTACACATAGAAAACTATCTAGGATACAATAGCGAATGATCGTGTAACATGCTTGTGTAACATGGAAATTTATTCTCCGCGGCATGCTCAGAAGCGTGGCTAATTTATGTTGATGCGATGCGTGACTCGAGCCGTCATTTATAAAAATTACATCTTTATTAATCAACTAAATTCTATTTGTTCAAAAGAGATTTTCAACATTTCCCAAAAGGAAACGAGGAAAACTTCTTGGATCCAGGGTACAATTTATACAATTTCCATTTGTTTCTCTCGATTACGAGGGGAAAAAAGGGGGAAATTGAATACCCCGTGGATCAGCGAAGCGTGTTACGTATGATTTTCCGTAATCATCGATACACCGTCGCTGTACCTGATTAGCAATGACGCATGCCCGGTTAACCGCTTCCGCTTCCACTTCTTCCGGTCGTGACATTTCGTGTCCTTCGGGACCCCTGACTCCAGCGGCGAGCAGCTTCTTCGTATTCTGGAATAAAAGGTTTTTTCCTCAATTAGATTACAGTGAATTCCTTCTAGTTTTTTACATAAAAACCGACGTCACCTCGGCTATGATGTCCCCGTTTTCAGCGTGAACCATGGCGACTGCTCCCAGGCTTCGGCAGACGTCGAAAACTTGAATGAGCTCTGGGTCCCGCAGCATGTACGAGCCCGGGTATGCCATAAACACTTTGAAACTGTTTATCCCGTGCTCTTGAACGAGGGTCGCCATTTCCTGCTTAATCTGCGGCACGGCAAAAAAAACATTATCATAATTTATTCATCGCAGCGTTTCCAACGTTCAACGCATCATTCTTCGCGCGTATTAGGAAAGAGAAAGTTTGCAATATTCTTTTTTTTGCCCCGCGTGTAATCTCGGTATCGTACCGGATCTCGCATGATTTTTCACGCGCGAGGGTTTTACATTTTCCGAGGCGATAAGACAACAATTCGTATCCGCCTGGGAAAGTCTACGGATTATGCAACGCGGTATTTTTGTACAAAAGTCGTGAACCGTGGAAGAATACTCGGTACCACCTGGCACGACTAGGGCGCTCGGGTTAAATAATCTATTTTTACATCGATTCATTAATTCTACTCGAATCGCGGATAACATTTTTCATCGAACGTCGAGTTTTGGGGTCTGGCCACCTTGGGGTTCCAGGATGTAACGCAGACGTGAAGAGCGTAGTCGCAGCAAACTTTCTCGTCCGCGGTTGTTCGGTATCTGTCGTGAGCTTCGAGAAGACTTTCGTTGTTTTTCGGCAAGACAAAGTCGATAATTGTCGTGGTGCCTCCGGCCACAGCTGCCTTGGTCCCTTGGTAAAAATCGTCGGCTGTTCGAACCCCCATGAACTCGCATTCCAAATGTGTATGGGGGTCTATTCCTCCGGGCATGACGTACTTTCCTCTGGCATCGATGGTACGAGTTCCTCCAGGTATTATGAGATTTCGCCCAAGTTGCCTGTGTAATAAATTCAAAATTAATTCGTGATTTTTAAATTGAAGAGGCTTTTTTTTAGAATTTTTTTCGAGGAGGGCGTTGTGAAGTTGTATGCGGTTTTATTGCTCCGGATGTAATTGTAGCGTGTACTTACTTTATTACGCCGTCCTCTATGTACACGTCATTGTCGAACATGCCATCCTCGTTGACTATTTTGCCGTTCTTTATTAGAAGGCGGTTTTGGGCGCTCTGGAAAATTAATTTTTGCTTTTAGAAATGGGTTTTCAATATTTCGGTGATTTCTTTATTACGCGTGTTCCATTTTTGAATGGAAACGCGAAGTTTTGGCGATTCTTTTCCATGTAGTTTCTAGTTTTTTATCATTTTTCGCAACTGTTTCTACAACTTTCCATTCGCGCAGCGAGGGACAGATGTCACGTACGCAGGCGATCAATTTCCTCGAGCTAGGACGCGCATAGACCATGCATCTTCGTGCGTCCATCGCCAGCGATATTTGCAGACGCGACGAATCTAAAAATAGAACTTCGCACGCGGCGAGATGATTTTAAAAAGCCGACATTCCGCGCTCGCGACAAGACAAGTCAGCTTTTTTTCGAACGAAAATCAATAATAATCCCGTTCGATGCGACCGTTAAACGGACGATAAGAACATTGTCGCCCGCAATTTTCCTTATCTCTCTCGCGATAACTCGGAACGTTCCAAATTATAATTTCGCAACGAACACGAATCGCAGCAATCAGCTGTTCAAGAAAAAAATTGCGCCGTGTCATTCATCAAAGCGATCTCCGAAAAAAAATTTCACGTGTCAAAACAAATCGAAAATTCCAATTACGTTTTTCGTTCGTACAAAAAAAGATGTTTATGAACTCAATTTTTTAAATTATATTTCTTCATCCGCTTCGTAGAAAATAATTGTCGCCGAAATTAAAAATACCGATTAATTCGCGACGAGATTACGAAATTTATCAGTTCACCTTGACACCTGATTTTAATGGCGCATTAACTCCCACGGCGAGAACGGGAGGTTGTTTTTACAGTAAATCTTAGCATTTTGTCATCAGAAATAATTTAAAAAGTAGATAAAACGCCGTTGTTCTTCATTTTTTCGTGAAACCTAAAAACCAAATTTATTCGAAAAAAAAACACGCATTTCGAGGTTATGTTGATCTCCGGTTTCCTTGGTATCTGTGGTACCGTTGGTATCTGTGTCAGTGAGATAATCCGCGTAGGCGCGATGTCGTTTATAATGTAAAATACGGCACGCACAAATAGCGGCGCGATTGTTACTCAAAGATCTGGTTGAGAAGCTTCCCAAGGCGCATGCGCGCTCGCGCACAATGGGATGCGTTATTTACCACGTTTATGCGAAACGCACGGTAAAAAAGACGAGCATGCACGGTCTAGTTCGCATCTGTAAATGAAAAGAAGGAAACGAAGCCGTGGGTCGCACCTGATTAGCAGCCCGCATTTAAAAGTTCCCGTTTTTTCCCTATCTCGTTGCCGTTATTTTCGTTAGTGCCAAGTGGGTCGTAATAATTGATTTACGACCCTCCCCGACACCAAATTATCGCCTCCGATTCTCGGAATCTCAGGTATCGATTGCGAGTTTCTCCAACGCTCCTTAAGATTACGGACTTTTTCCATGCTTGCATGCGTGAAAAAATTGTTTATTGCCGAGGCGAAACATGCGCGCACGCAACACATGACAAAGTAACAGTTCCTCTCATCGTGTCGACGAACTATCGATTTTTACCGGTGACGCCAACCCTCGCCGATTGGGTGTCGCGGTAATAGATTTCAACCCGCACGTGTAATTCTCGCGTTTCCCTGGAAGCGAATTGGGCAATTCTCGGGATTGATCGTGCGAACCAATCGCGTTCGACGTTCGAAAATTTGAATTTGAACGAATGGAACGTCGCGGGACGAGGTGTCCATTGCTCGCGTTTTTCACTTAAAAAAAAACAATAAATGACCAACCTGCAAGTGGATCGGCACTTTTTTTACCGGCGTACTCATCATGACGCGATCGTTTCGATCACAACACCGATTGAATTCACTCGCGTTTTATTTCCGTAGGCGCAAAAACGGCACAAAAGTCAAGGATCGGGGTATATTCGACGTGCTTTCCGAGCGCGAGTCGATTGTTTTCTGCGTCGCGGTCGAAAAAATGGAACGCTAAACGCAGCGGTGTATGAAAATATGTATATCTAAATGAGGATCGTGAACGTGCTGAGCCAGCTGTAATCGCTGCCGAGAATCGACTGACGTTGCGCCGCGGTAGCTCACCTTGCGCGCGCAAAATGTAAAATGGAAACGCTCGATCTGATTGGTCGAGGCCGGTCCCTCCTTCTTGCTAATGTCGCATCTGTCTCGCCCGCGCAAACGCTCGAATCGTATTTTTGCTTCGTCGATGTGGAGCGTGCGCTGAAAGCATATAGATAACATTACGCATTACGCATTACTAACTGCTTCGATGTATTTAGATATCAAGCATTACGCGTGCATAGAAAACATCGGTTACCGCATCGACGCCCGATCCTTATTTGCTGAAAATTACTCGACGCTTTACATAACGATTAAAGCATTTTTACGAGCTAACTTTTTTCCGACTATTTTTTTTTTAATCAAATGCAAGATAATTAAAACTAATGTTTATAATGCAGCATAATTGATTTTATTTCTTATTTCAGCATAATTTTAAAAGATTTGAAAAAATTTTTGAATTTTATTGTTTTTCCCGCCAAAATTTTTTATTTCTTCGCTAATTTGAATTTTTGCTTGTTTATATTGTTCACAGGACAATTTGCAACAACTTTACCGTTCCCTTTTAGAAAAATATTTATTTACAAATAAGATACATGCATTTGTTTAATAAGTCGGTAAACATTTCGTATTTTTTTTCGTGACGAAAATATTGTTTAATTAATTATGCTGGCGTATTCAATGATAATTGTGTAGCATTATAAATATTTTTCCAATTTACTTTTGCATTTGACTCCTTTGATAACGATCATTCCGAGCCGATAAATATTCACCGCGTAGAGAATATTTTACTGGCTCGGAGGGATCGTAATCACGAAAAATCAATCTTCGCACGAGGGTAAAAAAACTGGAAAAAAAGTTTCGATGACTTGGTGGAATTCGAAATGTTGACGATCGAGCGCTAATTTTACGATCTGATAAGCTGGGTTTGTGATAAGAAACAAAATGTTCGAAAAATGGAAAATAAAAAATACAAAGCTGTAGGGCTCACAAATACGGATATTTTTCGTCCTTACAATTTTTCATTTACATTCATATTTTTCAAGATAAAAATTAAAAACGGAAATATTTTTTGTATTGAAAATTAATGTTTTTAGCAACTTAAATCGCGATAACTTGGCTAATAATTGATTAAATGCTTTGAAATTTTGACTACTTACAGGTATTACCTTAGCAAAGTCAACGAGGTAGTGATAGTTGCCCGAAACATCCATTAAACAAATTATTTTTAATAACAAATCGAGTCTTGAAAAATTCATGTTCCGCATCGTTCAAACGGAAAATTTAACGGGAGAAGTTTGAGCTATCAAAAACCTGCAAACGGCAAAGTTTTTCCTAAGGGTTCGAAGAAGTTTTTTGGAAAATACTAGATACTGATAATGAAAATTGCGTGATTACAGCGAGTTTAGCGTAGTCGCAGTAAATGTTCGCAGACAAGGCACTATCGAGTTACAATAATTAAATAATGTACATTTAAAACGACTAATTACGCGCATTTTAAATAGAAAGTACGAAATTCGCCACCCAAAATTCAAGTGCCTGGAAAAAATCAGTAATTTTTTGACAAATGATTAATTAATTAATGATAATTACTTTTACGCGTTTCGGGACCCTCAAATACAGTCAAATACAGGCTTATCAATTAACGAATTTTATCGTACTTTATTTCGACTGCGATTACATTTCGATAAGTGGTTTTGATAAAACTGATTACATAATTCCATTTATTGAATTCTTCATTGATTCACATTTACGAAATAATTACTCGCGTAGATAAGTACTCGAGTTACTGCAATTGCAGCTGCCGGTACTGCAGATTTTTTAACTCGTCTTAATAAAGTTGATGGAATTTTATTCAAGAACAATTGATTTCTAATTCCTTAAAGTAATCACGAAGTATTTTCCGTCGTATGAAGAATTTTGAAAATATAACTTACCAACAATCGGCAAAAATATCAAAACAAATTTCGTAATAATTTTCTGGTTTACCGGCATTCAATATTTCAAATATCAAACAATAAAGTCTTCTTTAATGTCGATTCAATAGCGAATTCCACCATTCAAGTTCTTTTTCAACTCTCTATTTTGGCATGACTTTACCGTAATTCTAGCTTTTCAAATTTTTCGCATTCCGCGTCCACGGAAGCGCAAACGCGCCTGCGTTTCCTAATCGCGCGCAGCTCGTCGGTGATTGGTGCAAAGAGCGCGGCCCGCGAAATCAATAAACGGCACTTCCCTAGTACACATTCCAGAGACGTGTTCGGTCGTTTAAAGCTCGCGGATCGGCCGAAAATCTCACTCTCATCTCCGATTTCACGATCCGCATTCGCACTTTTTGTACAAACTTCCTTTTTCCGAAGTAAAATGACGCCTGGCGGGACGACGCGTTCCAACGAAAAGAGTTACATCTTGGAGGACAGAAAAGCAGGATTCGAAGACGTAAGTTGCAGACTTTTGCTTCTGGGTGCATTGACTCGACTGATAATCGCATTGAATCAGAACGAGAGCATTTCCGAGTAACGGGTAATGCAAATTTCATCCCTTCGAGCCGATAAATCGTGATTCAAATTATTTTCAATTATAGCACTTCCGCCGCCGCGAGCGTAATAATTAATTTCATTTATCGCAGCATAATTAATTAAATAGTATCACCTTCTTTACAAAGAAATGCGCAAGTAAAAAAATTATACAAAAATGAAAAATTGAATTTTTGCCAGTTTTTCCGGTGCAAAATTTTTATTTCTCAGCTGATTCGCATTTTTGGATTTTTATATTGTTCGCAACACAATTTGCAACAGTTTTGCCGTGGCGCTTTCAAAAAATATCAATTTGCGAAAAAGATACATGCATTTGTTTAAAGAATTTTGGACCGTTGACTAAACAAATGCACGTATCTTTTTTGCAAATACATTTTTTTCCAAATCGCCACCGCGAAGTTGTTGCAAATTGTCCTGTGAACAATATAAATGGTAAAACATGCAAATTACCCGAGAAATAAAAATGTTACACTCGAAAAACTAAAATAACAATTTTTTCACTCGCGCATTTTGTTTGTTTAATAAATCACGCTGGGGTATCAAATAAAATTAATTACGTTGCAGGACGAGTACGTTCTCCGATTAATTCTCGCAATTTTCTCGAACCTTCTCAAGCCTCGATTTATTTATCGCCTTTTCCTTGCTCCTGAAGTCACTGCAATCGCGCGGATTAAATTTCTCAGGTAACGCGAGCATCGCATCTGCTGAAAAACAAACACATCACATTTGCCCTGTTCCTCGTTCTCAAATATTATTCCGAGTCTGTTTTCTTCATTTTTCTCATTTCCGCCCATGAAATTGTTGATGAATTCCTACAGTAAAATAGCAAATTGACGTCGAAAGGTCGCCGGAATTGGCTCGAAGGGAGTTTTTATTAAATTCCAAGTCGACTCATCCACGTTTTCCCGAGCGAAAATTGCTTTTCCAGACAAAGGCTTTTCAGTTTTTACGGGCAAAAAGATCGCGCTCGTAGGTTTTATGGTTCGCGAGCAAGGAACTCTGCGGTTTCTACAACGGTACACGAACTCCCACGATTCTCGAGCCCAAGCCTTATAGAAACCTCGTCGGCGCGTTCAGTTAGCTCGAAGCCGCTGCTCGAATCGGTGTACTTCGAAAAACGAGACTTTCCCTTTCCGTTTCGCCCCTCGCTTTTTGTGCGATCAAGAATTTCAACCCGAATTTTCTCGGCACGTACCGAGACGTGACCCTGGTTCCAACGGCGTCCAAAAGCTTCCGGGAAAATATATTTCACGTCTAATAAATCGGAAACGTGCCGGATCGCGCTTTCCGTTAAAATGTCCACATTTCATGACGCGTCTTCGTAAGTAACCGAAGATTCGTTCGAGTCGTTAATTCGGGACTAATTTATACTGTAAAAATAAAAGTTTAAAAATACAGTTCCCACGGTCGCGCGAGTTGCATAATACGAAGGAAAAGAAAAGATGGAAATAAACGGCGAGCGGCGTTATCAGTTGCTGATTTGAAGTTTCACAAAGTTGGAAACGCCAGTGAAAGTAAAAGTTTCGCGAGTCACGCTGCAACGGGATCGAATCGGATTCGCGAAGTTTGCGTATCGGTAAAGTGCGTTCGATGATACGCAATTCACGTTCACCTGCAATTTCCAAAATTTGGCAGGGTGGCAGCTTCGGCTCCGAGGAATCCTGCGACGACATGAGACGCCTCGTCAGGGTAAGAAGGCTCGATTGTCGACGAATTTCTCCTCTTTTTCACGGCATGTTTGCCTTTGATGCGAGCTTGTAATTTGGGAACTCTTCGATGAATTCAATGGCCGAGAATCGTTGTTGCATGAAGGAATTTCGACGATAAATGAATTGATGATTATGTTGCACGTAATTCGATTCTCTTGTGTGGATTTGTGATGCTTGAATTTCATTCTTTCTTGCGTTACGTAAACTCCGATATGCGTCGTAATTTTTTTTCTTGCGTTTACGTGTTTATGAGTTAATGTTTAAAATAGTGAGGCAGGGTGAATGTTGAATAAAATTGATGAGTTATTGCATTTCTTTCGCAAACAGTCGAGTTGTTGTACTTGGGCACGCGCCACGTTGATAAATGTAATCGTTTGAATTATTCCATGTTGAGTCTTTCTAAGATCAACGACATAATCGAGACTGGAAAATTTTCTGTCGATCGCTGATTAAGTCTGGTTTAATTTACGGTGGTAGTGCGGGACACGCACTTTTGTGAAAACCGGGCTTTTGAGGTCGTATTTTTTTGCAAAACGTTTCGTTTGCAATCTGAAAGTTTATTTTTTGTCAAACTTTGAACGTTAATTTACTTTAAAACTTTATTTTAAGTCAAACTTTATTTTAAGACGATCTAAAACTTTATTTTGAGTCAAACTTTGAACTTTATTTTAAGTCAAACTTTGAAAATTTATTTTGAGTCAAACTTTAAAACTTTATTTTAAATTATGCAATTTTGAAACTTTATTTTGAAACTTTATTTTGAGTCGAACTTTAAAACTTTATTTTTAGTCAAACTTTATTTTAAGTCAAACTTTGAAAATTTATTTTGAGTCAAACTTTGAAACTTTATTTTAAGACTAACTTTGTTTTAAGTCAATCTAAAACTTTATTTTAAGTCAAACTTTTAAACTTTATTTGAGGACTAACTTTGTTTTAAGCTAATCTATAACTTTATTTTAAGTTAAACTTTAAAACTTTATTTTAAGTTTTAAAATTTTTAAACTTTATTATAAAACTTTATTTTGAGTCAAACTTTAAAACTTTATTTTAAGTCAATCCAAAACTTTATTTCAAGTCAAACTTTATTTTAAGTCAATCTAAAACTTTATTTTAAGTCAAACTTAGAAACTTTATTTTAAGTTTTAAAATTTTAAACCTTTTTTTCGAGTCAAACTTTTAAACTTTATTTTGAGTCAAACTTTAAACTTTA
>JABFQM010001431.1:0-21327 GCA_022816865.1 Zelostemma sp. ZL-2020
CTTCTCAAAGGCCTTACGACCTGTCTCGGCAATGAGCTGACGGCAATGAGGAAATCAGAAGTGACTTGGAATGAGAAATTCTAGACAACGACTTTGGACGTATAAATTACCTTGTATATACCATGGCGTATCAATTGAAATTTGCGTATTTTTTAAAATCCAACTTCTTGCCCTTCGAGGCTTCAATAACACAACAATGAGGTTTGGTATAAAAAGTGTAGAAATGTAAAGAGACAAGAATAGAAAGGGAGATCTCTAAGCGTATCAATCAGAGCAGTGTCTAGTCCATATAGCAGCGTACTCCGAAAAACTCTCCCTCTGGATCTGTCGCGCTACTTGTCAACCTCTCCCCATCCGATTTTGATATAAGCCGGTAGGTGCGTGCCATTTATCACTGCAGGGAAAAACTGCACGTCATCGCTTCTGAGTATATCTACACGTCTAAGCTTTCAGATGATTTTGCGAGACGACGACGTTACCCGCAAATATTTCGTATTTAAGAAAAAGTCGACATAGGTTTGCAACTTTTTAGCAAGAAATTGTCGATCCCGGAAAAAAGTGATCTGGGATTGATTTTATACCTGATCGCGCCTGATCAGGTCAATTAAAAAAGAATATTTGAGTGTGTGAAGTAGAATGATTTGAATTAAATTATGAGAATGAATTACAGAAACTAGTGATGTTCAAGCCTAATCAGGCCTATTAGGAAGGTTAAAATGTCTGATTAGGCCTAGCTGACTAGGTACGATAAAGCGTGACCAGATCTAATTAGGCACTGTCAGATTTATTTCGTTATTTCGCGGGTCTCCAGAAATTAAGAAAACGGCAAAATTTGAGCGTCGATATAATCATTATCACCTTCGAGACGCTTTTGGGTATGGCCAGGAGTACTTGATAAAGTGTGAAGGACGATTGAAATGAATCTGAAATGAATTTATTCATGAAAACGAGTTGAGTATAAATGCAAAATTGGCAATACATACGAAATCTCTCGGGTTCAAGTAAAAAGGGGTGAATACATTAGCCCTCGGAATTAACCCCTTTGAACTTGGCCTGCAATGGAATGATTGGACGATGCAGTGCGATAAATCCTCGTCGCGGGTCGTGCAAAAGAGACGGTAAATGTTTGAGCCACGTTATCGTAGTAATAACAAAGAGGTAACTATGCATTTTTCCTGGGAAACTGGAAAGACAATAAAAATTATAAAATGTAGCTCTTCCGCGATGCGCTCCATCTCCAGAAATACGTATGCATGAACATGCTGTAGACATCTTCAATGGTGAAATTAATTCCAGTCCATGTTCATGTTTCTTTCAAAAGGCACACTTTTCGTGACTCGCAGAATTTTCGTTTATTGCATTAGTTGTGATTTATATTACTTTCCTTAAAAAAGAATGAGGCATATTCCTTTGAAGGTGATATTAATTTGAAAGTACTCGTTTTTAGGTCGAACGATGCTTAGGAGTACAATTGAATTACACTTCAGCCGGCATTTAAGTTAGAAATAACGAGATTGTGAGCTAAGAACATATCTTATGAAAAATCTGCACATCATACTGGGCGTACCCAATCAACTAATTAATAAAAAAATTGAGGAACTAATCATTAATCATCGTCGAAGCACTTTGAACGTAGGCGTATTTGAGTATCAGATTGTCCAACCCTTTTATTAGATCGTGTAATTATAAAAAATACTGCGTTTCCAAAAGCATAAAACTGAGAATTACCCAAACTCTTCGTCTTCAAAATTCAAGGTCAATTTGAATGATTAAAATTGTATAAAACCCTAAACACTCATCAGCAATTCAAAGTTTATATCGATAAGTATACAGGTTTTGATTTATTGCAAAGAGGGAAAGTAAGCCTATCATCGGAAGAAGATTCAAGAACTGGAAGCCCCAAACGCGAATTGCAGGGCACAGTTTTGACCGATCAACAAAATCATGTAATGTGGCTCGTGGTTAATGATTTCACATTACGAGTTATAAATCTCTAGGAAAGGAAGAAGGAAAGGTTGGACAGCAACTGCCTCCGTACCTGGGACCCGTATTAAAGAGCCCCGGGACTGATTGCGAGGCTCATCGCAAGTACGAGCGATGTATACATAAATAAATAAATAAATTAAAGATATCAAGAGCGGCGAATCCAACAGACGGATGGATAGCCATGGCCTTAGGCAACTGACATCGTCAAGGGTATAAAGGAGCTAGCTACCTGTGTACGACTGCCACCCTTTTGAAGGCTCCTTTTCTCGTTTACTCTTGACATTTCACTTTTCCTTCCTTTTTTCACTGACGTGGTTATTATTATCATTATCAATATTCATGAATGAAAATTGTGTATTTATATAGTTTATTAAATAATCAATAAATAATCGAAACACATTTCGTTTGAAAAAGTACATTATTGATAACAAAAATCGAAGCTCAAGGGTATAATATTAGCGACAAAACATTTTTGACAGTAACAAAGGTTTTTTATGTTTAATTGAAAAATGAAGAGAACAGCGGCTATTCGATTTATTGGATGGAATATTTTTAAAAAATGTGTAAGCCGTTACATCCCCGATTGACATTTCCTACATTGCCATTTTTTTGTGAAATAGTGTTTTTTCTGCTTTTTTATTCAGAAATAATGTACAAAGTAAATATATTGCCGCTGTGCTCTCCATGTTTTAACGAGGCATGAAAAAAAACATTCATTTTTATTAACGAAAATGTTTCTCAGGATTTTGTTATCAGTGTTAACAAAACCTGGAAATATCATTGGAAAAAAATCTAAATAAATACTGAAGCATTGGAAAACCATTGAATAAAGGTTGCAATTACGTATTTAGGTGAAGAAGTGATTCAAGTTAAATATAACTAGGCCATCACGAATTTCAACACATTTCACAAACAATTTCATTCAAATTTTGCACTGAAGGAAAGATACAAAATGGAATTAGCAATGCTTTAAAGATGATAATATTTCAGGTCTTTTTTCTCTCTTGTAATGATAATCTTCTTTGGACTCCATCACGGTTTACCTAATTTCATTTATTTCAGTTGCGTTCAGTCGAGACAAAGGCTCTCATAGCTGAATTAAACCGGTGGGTTAATATACGTGGTTAACGGCAGCGCGCATAATTATTGAAAAGTGGTCATCGCAGCGCCATGTTTTGTAATTAACGCTAGCTAGCGAGTCAAATTTACACGAATAATAATCAGCTGCCGGAATTATTTATTGCCGCATTTTTACGATGCGTTATCATTTGTAATTCTGATTAACCATTTATGGATGCGCACATATTGTAAAATTATTGGTCGATAGTGTAGACGAGAGCAGTTTCAGATGTTATTATGCATCATGAATGTTTATAGCCCTAATTTCATTCCGCGATTGATTACCGAAACAAGAAAAAGTAGTAAACTATCGAGAATTATTCAATTACGACGAGAACTTCTTTTGGGTCGAATCCGAATTTTTGATCAGAAAAGTGAGGTATCATGATGATCTTCGAGGAAATGATGTAATCTATAAGCTTTTGTGTTTCATCACGGAGCGGCCAGTGCATCATTGATTCTGATGGATTAGCGAATCAAGCTGATCGCTTCGAAACGATTGACGAGAAAGTAAAAAAAAGGAAATATAAACTTAAAGGCATAGAAGAAACAGAAAGAGCAGAACCCGCACGCCTGGGGGTTACGGCATTTCGGTCCTGCTCTCCTTTCCTCTTTCACTTTCTTGTCCGTTGCAGCGACCCCTTTACTCTCTTCATCATTATTCCGTCCGGCGAATTCTTAATTGGACCCATTATCTCCGCGCGATCATCATCCCGAAAACTAATTCGTATTTTTTACTCCGAAACCGAAAACTCATAAATCAAAGTTCCCGCAGGGTCCCTCGCTTTGGCTCTTCTAAATGCGGCCAAGACAATGCCGTGAATCCATTTAAGGATTCGAATGGACGCAATTTTCTATGGAACTTTGTAATTATAGATAGTTTGTCGGTGCAGCTCTGACCTGTTCGCGCCCGACTTTGTGCCTCGTTGACCGTAAAAATTTTTGAATTAAATTACAGTAACTGGGTGAACTTGGCTTACATGGTCACGTGCAGGGAAGTTTGATGTATCTTTAATTTTTATTCCAGACCAATTTGTAATTGGTACTTGATACTTACGATTTTAAGACTCTACATCAAACTTTTTAACATTTTTCGATAGGTTTTTAGAACGTTTTCTGCAGCTCGTTATTATCTGTCAAAATTATCGTTGTAAAGTCGTAAAAACTAAGTTCCTTTGGTTCACCTTGCTCGAAATTCAAAACTACCGCTGATAAAATAAAAAGTAAGCGCCGCTGACAATGTATCCTTGCTTCGACTCGTTTTATCCTTGTATCAAACTTTTCATCGAGTTCATATTTATTAATTCTACATGTCTTCTTCGAGCGACTTGCGAAAATTTGCATAAAGTCCATAAACCCCAATAAGAATCGCAGTTGTTGAAGAAATACACCATCATTTTTATGCAGTTGCCAGCCATTTTGAATACATTGCCAGCAATCAAATTGACTCGAGTTTTTACCACCCGATCTCTTGGCATCTTTTTCTTGCTCTCTTCATTTGATGTTGAGTCCGTGCTGAGTGTGTTGCAGCTACTGTGGACCGCGTGTGCTACGGCGCACACACGCAGCGCTTATGCCTGCAAACAAGTTGCTCATACGATGTAAATGTGAGGTGCCTGCACAGAGCTGTCCATCGTAATGCTGTAACATTTATTTTGCCCTTTCCCGCGCCATCCGACGTCGGAATATTTTAAACGTGGCCTCTCCTCACTACCACTTCCCCCTTTCCTCCGTTCTTGGGAACATATAATTTGGCCGCGTTTAAAACTGTAACCTAACACGACTACTACATGTTTATGTACCTTACGACGACTATCGATCCAAGATGGCAACCGTATAAATTAGACGCCGAGATACATATAAAAGATCCTAATGTTTTTGGAAAATTGTAAGATTTTTTTTATGCAGCCCCAATAGTTGATTTTTGTCGGTAACTTCAAAATGGTTTTCCAACTACGGTGAGATCTTACAGAAAGGCTGATGCAGTGAAATAATCGTTAATTTCTTGTTCAGCTTAGAAAGTCACTGCATTGAGAGAAAAATTTGAGTGACTCGACCAAAATCGCATCGTTAGATTTTAACTTAGTAATGTGATTTTGATAGTCACTATCTGATAAATGTGGCTCACTCAACGATATTATTTTATTCTCAATACGTATTTCGACATAATCTAAAACCAATGACTTATCAAAATAATGAAATATCTACGAATTCTTTTTGTCACTTCAAGTCGTTTTGTTGTTACTTCAAGATATTTTGTTTTCTGAAACCATTTAACGTCATAAATACGGATTCTATTTCAAAACCGTAAAATTTTACCGTTCTCTGCATGCTAAGGTAAAAACATGGTTGCGACCAAAGATTTTTCGTTATCCCTGGACAATAAGTAAGGTAACCTTGACAATGTTCTGTTTATTGTTGAGATAACGATGCATTTTTCTCTCAGCGTGAAGATTAAACCATTACCAAACGACTTTCTCGAGTCTGATTGAAGGAATTAACGATCTGCCATATTTCGAACGAAGTGTAGTTCCCAGCGACCTTCCGGTCTTACTTATCCGAGCAATGACAAGAACGGAGTGGGTTATCGTGCGTGGAATGTGGCTGGCAAGAGATGGAGAACGATATTTCTCGGTTGCGAGTCGACAGTTAGGAATGGAACGTAGAGAGCGCGTTGTAGAGCCAGTGCATGGAGGAGGTAATAATCTGGTTATAACTTGAGAGATTAGCTTCGGATTCGATTACCGGCGAGGTATCAAACCGTTAAACAGTCTCCGTGCTAATCAAAACCGAACCTCATTACAAGCGGACCCGGACTTTCTGCCCCTTCCATACGAGTGTTATGCGCGCGACGACGTAGTGGCACCAGCCATCTTTTGACAAACGACAATTATACCCCCTGTTGCAATCTCGAACGCTGTTACCTCTGCGATAGCGATGATTTTCCAGAGATAAATGTATTTTGATAGGTTAACTTCGTTGTCTGCTAGGAAGACTTCATCTATGATTCGCCTCAAAACCTTCCCTACAGTCGCTTCAATTTACTCGAAAGGACGAAGAAACATTTTCCATTAATGAGAAACGATCACTTTTATAAAAACTCGACTTGATCGGCGAAAATGACTGGAATCGCTTTTACCTCCGCACAAAGGCATTTCTATTTGCAACAGCAACAAAAAAGCTTTCATGGCTTTTTCTTCCATTTTTACATGAACATTGATTTTTAGCAGTGACTTGTTTGACAAACTTTTACTACAAATTCAACACCTATTTTTCCGCGCAACGCACTCTCAAGGGACTGATCGTTGTTTTGGAGTCCAGCGTCCATTTTGTAATTATTGCCACCGCACCGAGGTATCCTGGTCACGGCCTGTCATCATCATAGTAGTACGAGCGGATGTATATAAATTTATGTACTTGTTTGCACACACGAGAGTCTGTATTTGTACACTCGAAATTAGAGAGTTCCGCACAAAATGAACCAAGTTTAGCTTTTATGCATTTTTCATTCTAAAAACAGATGTTGAAAGCTGGTCATAGATGTTTTATGGAGAGCATAGAAATGGCAAAATTAAATAAGGACAGTCTCGTGAAGTAGTAATTAGTATCGAGTCCTTTCGCTATTGATTTCCGTTGGTCCGAATATTGTTATGCATATTACATATATACATATGCCGAGGGTTGCGTTTAGTCTTTTGACCGCTCGAACATATTCGTTGATGCAAGCAAGGTAAACTCGGTAGATGTAATGCATACATACGTAGACGGGTGATCGCGTATAGAGAACTCGTGGACGCTCGTAAACCAAGTGCTCTAGTCAACGTGTTAGCTTCCTCTTCCTCCTCTTCACTCATCCCCCTCGCGTCCTCTTTGCTCGTGTGTGCTGCCCGGCGTGGTAACAACATCATCGGATTCCCGAAACAACCGGGCTTATCCCCGTAACCGGTGCGTCGTCATCGAGGTACGCATCCCCGATCTACGCGTAATGAAGCAATTTACTCGTGGTTGGGATCGCCGTTGATGCTACTGCTGCACTTGCCGCTTTTGCTACTGCAAAAGCTGGTTCGATGGTAATAACTTTCAACTACTCAACTAAACACTTTTCCTCCAAAATTTATCGATGATTGTAATTAAAATAAAGATATGGGTGTGATCTATAGAAAACTCACTTTCACTTGACATTATATTTAATAATCAGTGGCTTAATTTTTTCGACAACACTTGTAACGTTACACTTTCTTGTAAAACCAATCCTAATGTATGTATCCAACATAATGATCCCCGTTTTTCAAACTGCACATTCGTCGCGTCGAGCGAGTTTTAAAATGGGTTCTGAAAATCCTTAATTAGTCATGATTACACACTGCTCTAGCTCATGTGACTTCGATGAGATCTTTAAAATCGAGTAAGTATTATAGCGACGCTTGCCTATTACAAAAAATCATGATTGGAAGCATAAAATCTGAGGGCCGCAATTTCTCACGGCGAATAACCATTTATAGTTCCGTTCTATAGTCTTTACTCGCCAGTAGCGAGATTATTAAGATCAAACAGACGAAAGTATTTTTGTAGAATGCCGTTTACTTTGTTTTCTTTTCATGTCATATTATTCAGCACATGAAGTGTCGAATTATAAATTTTTTGTAATTTTAAACACCAGTGTTCGGGAAATAGAAGAATGAAAAAAGTTGCACTATATTTCCTGCGGGGAAATTTTAATTTACGCACAGCATATTAACTGGCGAGGCTCGAAAAATTTTAAGTTTTCTTGTAGGGGGTTCTAATAAACAAATAAATGATTGTTGCTCGAAAATCAAGGTTTTATAAATCCCATTCTTAAATTATTTTATTTAAATCTTTTTGGAAACATTTTTGGGCGTTTCAAACTGAAAAGCCTGAAATAATGTTTCAGGCTTGTTGCTGATTATTATTTCGACCAGCAGGAAGAATTTGCTGGCTGGCACCTTTCGTTCATTCAGCTGATTATCTTACACGTAATTGCCGTGTACTGTATAATGTATATAACGACGAGAACGTTGTAATAAAGCGCCGAGCAAGCCTCGCTTTTAAAACGGAAACGATACGACGCCGGAAGGTGTCCGGCTACAAGGAAAGACTTTCCTTCTTAGGGTCACAGCTACTTGGAAGGTGGTGGTGAAACATCACCAGAGAAGAGGGTCATAGCTCAAACTTTACCTCAATGATGCGGTGGGCGACCTGCGGAACAGCCATCGTCATTGTTTCACGCTAGATATAAGGCCGTAACACGCACCTCTTGATGAAGGGTGGACACGCAAAACCCAAATCTTCTAGGAATTCATATTATTCGGCATTAATCCTCTATTTCGATGCAGGTCTAAAATGTTGAGGCATCTATACTAACCGAATATTTTATTCCTAATTTTATCATTAATCTGTAACACGTTTTCCAATGAATCGTCGGAAATTCGAGATTGCCGGAAACTTAAAAAATTATTCCGAAGTAAGTTACACCACGGTTGCATTTTGCAAAATTGAAACCATAGTTGCGATGTTATCTCAATCAGAGTGTAAATCGTAATAGCAAGCGATCACATAGAATAATCTGAGCGACGCAATCAACGTGAAAATGTCAAATAGGAAAGCTGCCGAATGTGTGGTCTGGCATTGAACAAAGCAGTGCCTCGGCCATCCTGTCCTATCTGTTGGAGATGATAGCGATGGCTACGTTGTCAGTGTCGTCGTTGTTGTCGTTTCTGCCGTGGCTTCCCCGGAGTAGTCGGGCGTGCACAACGCATAACGTCAACAACAATAGATTATGCTCTAACATAGAACGCTGCCGCGTATGCACTCTCACACTCTCACGTTACACTCTAGAGCCAGTGCCAACACATCCTCGTCCCAACTCGCCCGCCGAACTATCGACTCCAATGAGATTCCATTGTCTCGAGTAATTAATATTGATTACAATAGGATATACCTGCTCCGTGTCGCCACTTCAGGCGCGCTTATGGCTTGCCTAGCTTCATTTCTGCACCACGTTATATTAGGATTTCCCAATCCCAGTTTGTATGGACGCATCCCGCAATGACGACGACGACACCGCGTTTACGTTGCTTCAACGTGGCCGACACCTCTGCTACCACCGATAATCATTACTATTCATCAAATTAGAAATACGACTACGAAAAATTTTTCAGCTCATTAAAAAAATGAATCTTTTCCATTTCATGGGAAGTTTCTAATGCGTAAAAATTGTATGTTCAATTTAAAAAATGCTTAGTTGACATTAGAATTGACAATTTTTTGAAAGTAAGAAGTATTTTCTTAGTTTGAAAGAATTAAAGATGTTGTTGGTAGTTGGAAAGTTATGATTGTACGTAAATTATTGTATTTCCAAAGATATGGCGGACGAGACATAATGTTTCTGTCTTACGGCGTTCTGCATGGTTGATCAAGCATGGTAGGACCACGCGTCGAGTCTGTGTGAAAGAAGCTTTGGATGGATTAACGAGAGTGAAAAGAAGTCAAGATGCTTTGATACTCACCGCCCGAAGGAAAATAAATTGTATATACCAGCGGTTTTATTGAACTGTTGTAAAAAAGACTTTACTTTTGTTTTTAATGAAGAACATATAAAAATTATGAATATCTCTTGAGATTCGAATTTAAATGTTTCATAAGCATGCAAAATTTGCAATAACAATATTCGATTCCATACGAATGCAATTTTAAACATTTAAATATGCGTACTTCGTATTTCTTATAGAACGTTGATATTACCTGTATTTTATACCGTACGCACCTGTTATTTTTGCATAATTTCTTGCGTAAATTGATCCAGACTGGAGGTTAATTCAAACGAGGCACCCGTCTTTGCGCTGCTATTGAATTACCTGCATTGGTATTTCCGCGTGATCCTTCAATTCACAGTTTTCCTCATGTAGTAGTTTTCTTGTACCTGTAGAGTTTTCTCGTAAACTTGAATAGTTGAAAAATGTATTAAAAAATGGCATATTTTCCTTCAATCGCTTAATCACGATATTTCTTAATTCATTCATTGAGCTTGTATGGAAATTGCTATTATTTTTGAAGTAGATATAATTAATTTTACTATTTTTAAACTAACACCAAAATTGTGATATAGTGTTTCTCAGTCTTAAGTAATGTTACATTCAATTTTTCGTTAATTTCTCCATCGCAATCAAGGCCTTGGTCCCAAACCGGTCACTTTCAATAATAGACTTATAATTATCGATCATAATTGAATTTCAATTCAACAATTTAAAAATAATTTTCCAACGATACATATGTACACCAAAGAATTCACTTTTTATCTAATTAAAATTAAACTTTATTCTTTTATCAAAATATATTATCCTTTAGAACAAGGTTGCGGATAAAATATACTGTCCAATATCAAAAATGGTAAAAGCCTGATTCATTCCGAAAATTGTCCAACCGAATTGATAGTCCTACAGTTTAATTGCCTCCATGATCTCAGTTTCCGTTAAAAATCCATGTGCTGACAATGAGACACAAGATACTACCCTTATATAATAATCGTCGATGTATTTGGTAAGCCGGGTACAGTTCTTTTAGAGCCCACATTGCGGAACAAAAGATTTGATGCTGTCGTTTTGATAAAATATTGTGTGTCACTGCATGGAATACGGTTTCCTTTGAAAATACGTGTTGAGTATATTTTTCTTAATACTTCATCCAGTATTCTCTTCAATTTGTTACGTTTATGAAAATTATTTGCCAAATTCAAAGTGAAGCCTCAAAATAATTGCAAAAGTGAGAAGTTATTTCTTCGCGCAACATTAACTTTTTGAGAAAACTTTTGATGTAAGGACCAGAAAACGTTTTTAAAATATTGTTGTTGCATAAGGAAAAATTTGATAAACTTAATTTAATCAAGTTTTCAATTTTATTAAGTTCTTTATTAAGCGACAATAATCGAAAGAATGTTTTTTGTAATTTAGCCCATCTCGACTTGGGTACAATGTGCAAACCCTCGAATTTTTTGAGGGCTCGCCCAGTAAAAAGTATCAAAAGTTTGTATTATCGCGATAAAAGAGTGGGAGGATCCGTGTTGAAGATAATCTGCATAGTCCGAGTCACCGCTCGAATCAAATCACCCGACAAAGGCCAGTTTCTGTCTTTTTTCTCTCATTTGAATATCTTCATTAATATCGCACAGCTCTTCCTCAGCACGCCGAACTCGTGACGAACGCAAAGCGGACCGCATACGTTACTCGACAACTTCTCGCCACCGTTCGGCCCTCCTCTTGTATAAATCAATCTCAGACAAAATTAAGTAAGATTTCCAAATTGTCTTCCGTCAAATAAAAATAAACATAATGCTGAAATACTTATGATTTTTTCAGTGGTTGCGTTCTACACAAATATGATAATTTTTTATTAAAGTGCCGATGAAAAATAAGAATATAGTGACATCCAGGCAAAAAAAGACAGAGTCAAACGAGGGCGTAAACACGATCCGAGCACGGTTGCTTATTAATTCACTTGTTTCTTCGGTTTTCACTTGGATGAAATTAGAGCCAAGCTAGCAGCCACTGAATTTTATTAAGAGGCCCTTAAACCGCCCTTAAAACTCGCTGCAGAGCCATTAGAGAGCGTCGCGATGAAAGGGCAAAACTTGGACTTTTTCTTCTTTCTCGGTGCAGTATCTTGAGCGTCGTCAACGTCGCCTACGACACCACTTTAACGGCATTTCCCGACAGCGAAGTGCGTGATACTCGACTTACTTGCGGACCTCCGCGTGCTCATCTACTTTGCTCCTTATCCAGTTAGTCGCGTTAACGACCTCGTACGTGTCTTGGCGCATACTCTCTTCGTATCGCGTTGGGCACCTGAAAGGCTTTGGTCTTACGAATTCCATTATGCGTTGGTAACAAACAAAATCATCTGCTGCGAGTAAAGAAATTGCTTGGTAATCTAATTCCGATAAATATTCGAACCGAAGTTGCTTTTTTAGTTGGGACTCATCGAATGATGGCGTCGTTGCCACACGTTGAAAAAAGTTTGTAAGAATGGCAATCTCCAGGCATCATTTAATAAGTTTTCCTGGCAAGCAGCTCATATATAACGGCGAATTTACGAACTTCCTGAAATCTCGGGGATAACGAAGCCCAGCAATTAGCGCATGAGTAAATAGGCGTGATTCGCGATACGTTGGGGAACGCGGAGGTTAATGCTACGATATTCTCGATAACCTTAGTGAGGAAAGGACGCTAGATCAAATGTACTTGTGAACGCAATTTTTCGCTATTCGCCATTTTAATATGCTTTCTATCAGATAAGAAGAAAACCATCGCCAACGTTTCAAATATTAGTATTACATCAATACTTGTGTATGAACGTATATTATATCGACTATTTCAGTGCATTCGTGCGTTCATCCTAAACGGTTCATTTTCAATTATAGAATAACAATTCAGGTAAAATTAAACTGTAATCAAACAACTTTGAAAAATTGCCCTTATGTTTACGTAACTTCAGTAGCCACATTTCGGAGTGTTTTTCATTGTGTCGGAAAATGAAAAACTTTTCGAAATGTGGCCTCGGAAATAACGTAAACATAAGGGAAATTCAAAAAAAGACCGAGCGTTATAGACGATAAATTATTCTTTTGATTCATCGCACACAAATACATTCAAAGTTATAAAAAGAATTATACACTTTTTTCCAGAAGTTTTTTGTTTTCTAAAATAAGTTGATAATACATCGATTTTTCTTCGAAACTTATCATTTGTAATGCAAAAATAGAATCAAGTTGTGGATAAATCAGATCTTATGGAATGCATGATAGTATTGATGTAATAAAAATAATTAATATCAACAATTTGAGAAAATCATTAAAGTATTTTGTATAAAATTACGAGAGAATTCTTCAAAGCCTTAAAAAAAAGTTGAATAACTTTTGTTAAAGGCTCCTTTCGATCGATATCTGGAGCAGATTAAAGCGATTCGCCGATCGAAGTTCAGACAATCTTTCGAATAAACTATATACCTGCTCAAAAAGCCTGGAGCAATCCCAGCTCGACTTTCGATTTCCAACGGCTGCGATTGCAATGGAAGACTGCTTACGGGCGTTTCAACAATTTTCAGATTGTCTAATGATATCGCCGCCTAAATTGCCGACAATGGCGATTGTGTTTGCCCGAAAGCTTCGAAAGTCAAGGAACAAAAGAGGAACGATATTCCGCCTTTATTTCGAACAATTACTAAAACTTAAACTCGAATGTCATTAACGAGTTTTGCCGTTCTTTGTCTTTGACGGATCATCCGCGATCTGCGTCTTCATTCGCTTGGAAAATATTTCAAAATTACTTTCCTTCGTTCAGTCGAGAAGGAAAAAAACGAAGCGTTCACTTGGGCTATAATCCTTATTTTCAGGAGCGGCGACAGCGGGAAACAAACGTATCAAACGTGAAATCGACTTAATCGTTGTACTCTATATGCTAAATATGGCGCGTGCCTGATATCTCGCGAGTTATAGCCCGGTCGCCGCCTTCGTCATGCGAGCAGCTAAGCGGACCATGTATCGAATCGCTTATCTTCAACAGTTGTCGAGGAAAGCTTGGCGTGAGCGTTTAAGTGAAATTAATCGCTAATCGAAGATGTGCCCGATTATCCCCGAGGTCAATTAGTCTCCCATCATTTACATTTACAAAAATTGCCGGACAATTGCGGACATGCGAACTCATTCCCCGTGAAATTTCGTTTCTTCACTCGATCAAAGAGTTTAAATTGAAAAAAAAAAAAAACTATTCAGATTGAAGTCGAAATTGGGGAAACGTATATTGCATTTTGATCGCCGAAATGCAAACGCAGTAATTTGGACCACCCATCCGTCGGACTAATCATAATGGCGTTTTGTTTTTCGATCGTTTTGTTTGGCGAATCTTCTTCTCTGAGAAGGGGATGCGCGTGTATAAGTAAAAGGGAGGATCAAGAAATACCTGAGGCCGAGGCAGTCGCTACAGCCATGTAATAATCGCCCAGAATCATTAAACTAAACCGGGAATAATATTATATTGAGCTATATAGTAAGAGCGGTGAGTCGATCGGGAGTTTCACAAGGATGGGAATATAAGGGAATGAGCGGAATCGAGAGAAATCGATGCAAGAAAAGGAGGTGGTGAAGACGAAAAGATGATTCGAGAAGGATGGGCTAGAACGAGCGGGTGATGGGGGATGCTGGGAGAACGAGGTGGAACCTGGCTTCTGAGAACTAAGTAGATTTGAATTTCGATACGGATGACCGGGCTGAATACAAATTACTCATATATGCTGCTCTCCTCTCGCGTAATCACACGCTAGAATAATGTTTGCTTCATGCGTTTCAACGATTCGTTGATTGTACCTTGTACCTGATTGTATCATTAGACAAAGCTTCCGGATGAAGGAAACTCGCTCTCGAGCAAACTTTTCCGTTTCCGCAGAAATGGCGCAATTTCATTTCTTCCTCTTTTGCTTTTTTCTATTCTCAGAGCCGTTTCGAAAGGCGTGCCTCGAAAAGTCAAGAAATCCAATCATAATTATTCCCGACGAATCGATCGTGGCTCACGATAGGATTGGCTCGGTCGGGCCCCGGACAACTGGGCCCCAAGCCGGTGCAACAGGAGGGTGCAACGCTCGCAGCATAAATAATTAATAGTAGCCGAGAGCCGCGAACTGAGTCGGCGAACGTTTTGTGGTCGCGTAAGCTCCGCCCAGCAAAACACCGAGCCCCTCCCTGGACTCAAGTTCTCTGACCACAAATGCATACTGGACGACGTTCACATGAGTTCTCGAAGTATCTTCGGGTACGTTTGACCTTCGCCGACCTTCCGCGGTCGCGCGGAAACTAAAGGTCATCGAGAATGTTTATATTTTTTCGTATTTACTTTTCTTGACCTTGGCATCACACGGATCGATCAAATTTTTATGGAAAATTGCCAATTTTTAACAATATTTTTGTAAAACTCCTGCGTTTCAGAAAAGATTGTCTCGAAAGCAGGCCCAGATATCCTGCTTTATACGCTGTCTTCGAAGGACGACCTCGATAACTTCTCTCCGAATCCTCCTTATCTGATGACATCTTTAAGACTAGATTCGATCTCGCGTGACGTTTATTTAAAACCTGGATTACCAGCCACCGTCAGACGACGGAGATAATCAATCATTGCATTTTAGACGAGGCGTAGAACTCGCGATAAGGAACCATAAAAAATAATGGCCGTAAAACTAATGGAAGTGTCGCCCCGCATTTTGGGAACTCGTTAATACCCGCAAAAACGGTACCGAAAATCAGCATTTTGAAGCCCTGAATAGGGGACTTTTGTAAACTTGTTGGTTTTGCTGTACTTCTAGAAATTACACCTTCATTCAAGTACGTAAATAACCTAAACGCATGATATTCAGTTATGTTTTAGTCACGTTTGTATGCATATGTATGTAGTTCAGATACTCAAACATTTTTATGAGGAATAACTCCGAAACTCGATCACTATTATTATCTAGTAAAAGTGGAAATAAGAGCCCGACTTAATCATAGAGAATTAGCGATGGGTTTGTCGAACTTTAAACGTTTCAGAAACTTACCAAAACCGATTCTAGTCTCTCTTCTCCCCCTTTCAGCCTACTTAATTCCTTCAATAAACATTGTAGATGAACGTAGGAGTAAATAAATAAAAAAATAAATTGAATCAGAATCTTGGAATGCCTGAGCATCGAAGAGGATAATGAAAAAGCAAAGGTAATGAGCCGGAGAGAGTTGGCAGTCGTTGATAAAATGGATTATGCTTTAAGACGCGAGAACGACGACAACACTGGTGGGTGAGGAACGAAATGGCCCGGCATTCCAGGATGCTGTCCAAACAACCCTTTTCCTTAATCATTTAAGTGATTTGGTAAGCACTCGTCTCGCGTCGATCACGGGCCGACTTAACTCTTGCGTAAACCAAACCCTTTCTTGCGACCATCCCCGTTTGGCCCCTTCTGCCTCGGAAGTAATGCCTCTTTTCTTAGAGGGTCGCTGCTACAAAACGATAATCCGGCAAAGCCCATTAGTTATTTATTATCGGCGCCATTGCCGCTTTTAACACGATGGGACTTGGATTTGATTCATTATTTCTCGTCGAACAAGAATTTTGGATTTTCCAATTTCTCGAAGAACTTTCCGATTTCACACCCAGTGGCCTTTGGACGAGAAATGGATTGATCTCCGTTTTCCTCTGCTTCTTTTTTCAACTTCGCGGCAACTATCTCTCGAGGGCCAATAAATAAACCTTTCGTCGTAATCACGGGTTCTCCGGTTACTCTGGAAAACTTTTATGAGACTTCTACGGCTTTTCCAGGATGAAATTGAAACACGTAAAAATTATTACTTTTATTACTCGCTCTTTGTAATTAAATAATTGAAAAGTACGTTATTAGTACGCTCAAACCGGCAAACGGGAGTTTCGCGGATAATTTTCTCGTAGAATGTTCGTTTCACCGTTGTATACAACTTTGAAAATCAAGTGATACCGGATTTTTCGAATATTATTCGAAAAAATACTGGCATGTTTAACACGGAGTAAACGTGAACGACCGTTCCTTGGCGAGATCGTACGATCGGTCGACTTCGTGACTCAGTATTTGCTCAGTCTCTAGTAGACTAGCTGCCCTTTGCTTCTCTGTGTCGGTTGTAGCATCGATGTACCTTCCAAGATACATAATTATATTATAATAAACTGTAACGATACGACCGTGGCTCTTGGCCTCTGGTCCTCGAGCCAGCTCACGCCGTATCCGATGCGAACCTTTTCCTTGACAGTACTCAGTGAGAAATTCGAAAGAGAAACGACTCGTGAACTCCTCCCGGGGAAAATTGTTCAGTTCTTGGTGTCGGATACTCGTGAGTTTATCACTGTCATCTTCTGGCGCTCGTACACTTCCCTGTTTATAAAGCCCGACCCCGAAGGTACCGAGTTGCATACAAAAAAGCTGCAATGTAATCGATTGCTTCGAAATTAAAAAGACGAGCTAATAAAAACCTTTTTCGGGGTTTAGTTTTGCATTCGACCTCGACGCGCTTCTTCGCAACGTATTAGGAAATAGCGAAATTTATATGAGTCATGGGATAAGGTTTCAGCACCGTGAGATATATGGTATAATAATTTCCGATATCAGGTGCCTTTAATCACCTTAAATCCACAGTCCAGGCACACTCTGCCTTCACTTAACTTCAGGGTTATCTTAATCTTTCGACAGATGCCCAGCGCCTCCTCGAATCGTTACTTGTTCTTCCTTACCCTCGTACCTCTCGATTGGTTTCTTCTTTTCCTGCCCCCTGGCATCATGTCGAAAGACCCATTACAGCCATGTTTCCAATGCATCCACTGCAAATGTTTATAAATTCACGAACAAAACTCAATTGATTTCACAATACGAACATTTATTTAAATAACTTTTCGACGTGATTTTATCGTGGAAAACGATTTAAATTTTCCTCGTTCCCCAAACATTCGGAGAAAAATTTCGAATCGTTTATAGAAATTCGAAATTGCATGAGTTGCCGGAATCCCGCGGGACAGCTTAGCCCTAAAGCTCTCGAGTCTACCCTATACTTTGGATATCCAGCCACGCGTGATTCAACCATTTTCCGTTGTCGTTTTGCCGACGAATATTGGAAAATAATGTACTTACATATATCCATCCGATGACTATTCTCTTGGGACTTGGGTTCAAAAGGGCAGCACGCGATTGTTCGGCGCAGCTAAGTTGAATTAAACAGCCCTTAGTGGCACGATTTATTTTGAATGATGTGCCAATAAAATTTTGTATGAATAACAATTCGCCGTTGAAATTTCGTTGCTACTCTACTTTTCACGGTTTATTATAAAAATAGCGAAGAAATGTGTTTGACGTAGATGAGCGAAATGACAATAAAAATCGATATAATGTGAAAATATTGTCGGTAAAAATCGGAAATTCGTTAAAGGTCCGTAGAAGAAAGCCTACATAACAAACGAGCCGTAAAATTGGCGATGAAAAAACGTGTTCATATCTCACCACTTGGGAGAGCGAATTTCCTTTGTGTCTGTACGATGACAATTTCATGGCATTTAGCCGCGATAGGAGCATGCACGGCCGGGCTGATGGAACAATGCCGTTTGGTAACGCGCGATGACCGCTTGCTCTTTCTCCCGTCCGACTGGTCCTTTTATTTTTCATCGGAAACAAAACTGTTATCGTGGAAATTAAATAACACGTCGAGTCCATTTTCAGCTCTTCGTAGCTGCGAAAACAATGCAAAAAGGCATTTTTCTTTCGCACTTATTTTCAAATTGCATTGGTACGATTAAATTCGTAAGCGATTTACTCTAATTGAGAAATTACAGTTTAGAAATGGTCTTAAAAAATCTGAGGCAAAAAGTGTGGAGCGTTCGCAAAAAGCAGGTATTTAAGTCACGCATTCGAAGACAAAATATGTCATTTTTCGGACGGTTGGCGAGAACAGTTGGAGCAGTAATAGAATAACCATAGATGACGTGTAATTGTAAGCATTAACTAATAACACATCACCGAAGTGGAGTCATGCAAACCTAGTATCTAGCAGGGGAACCTGTCATTCCTCCAGCCCACCTTCGACGTTCGAGGCATCTATCAATAATTACACACGCTCAAGCGGTACCTATTTTGGACAATAGAATTGCCTCCGTCTCCGCGCATATAGATATTTTCTCGTGCCTCACGGTGCGCTACTCGTACCGCTATTTTGCACCGATTTGCATGTGCAATTAATTCAATTAGCCGTATTGCGGCTTTGAGGCTGTGAGTGTGTCTCTCTTTCCGTTCCGCGTGAAATAATTAGACACGTATTCTGGGAATGAGCTCAAAAATTGCCGCTTCTTGATGATTCATTTACATTTAGAAACACTGCTTCTGGCATAATTGATTTCGAGTGCTTCCTTCTTTTTACGGACGGCTTCGAAGCAAGTGTGAATAAGTATCCACGTACACGAATGTTGGATCTGAAAGTTTATAGCTGAGAAAAGTTTGTGACCCGAATCACATAGGACGACTTCGTTTGTTTTTTTATATTTACGAACTATTATTTTTAGAAAAAGATAGTTTTAGTTGTTCGAATATTTTGATGGGCGATTTAGATACAAAATGAAGTGGTTGATTTCATTAACATTTTACAAGTCTTTGGAGAAGGTTTGACACGGTGTCCTAGGTTGAGACACCAAGTACCTATAAAAAACATTCTTCAAATGTTTTCAATTTCTATTTTATCGGCTATTCAATGTATCGAACACAAAAGAGGCTAGTTATTCGAAAGCTATTAAGTTTTAATTTAAAAACACAGAACAGAAAATAATCGAAAGCACGGACGCAGAAAATGGTTTTACGACTATTTTAATATCATCGAATTAGTCTCATTTTATTCAGATCATTTTCACAATATAATATTTATCACTTAGCGATGATTAATGAAATATTTCTCTTCCAGAAACTATCTTTAAAAATTTTAATTTTAATCTCCTGTCATTTTATTTCCTTTCTTTAATAATTTAAAAATATGAAAAAACTTTTCGTAAACCATAATTAGTATACAAATTAGGTACAAACGTGACGCAATTTTACTATAGGTATCTAAAAATTGATTTTTACTTTTAATTCAATAAGAAATATATTTTTTGGCAATGATCATTATGATGAATATTCCTATAAATTTATTAAATTGTCTAAAAATAATCCCTAGAAATTATTACAACTGTCTCAACGAACGGTATTTTTTTCTTGAATAAAAAAAATCTGCGCGTGAAACTTTGTATCGTATAAATGAAGTAAAATCATCATATAGAAAGCGCATTTCGTCATTATTATTATTGACTTTTTTATCAAATCGAGCAATTTCTTGAGAAAGCAACAATGGCCGGAGATTCGTGTAAAAATCGCTGCGGTAATAAAGTCAACGTTAGCAAAGATCGATGCGAAATGTTCCACGAGCCAATAGTTTTCACAGGAAACGTTTTTCTTGCCTTTTTAATCGGCAGTTTCGCCGTTTAGCATCGCGGCAAATCTTTGCAATTGCGCTTTCCCCTTGTTGTGAGGCAATTACTTATGAATGTATTGTCCAGTTACGAGTCGATTGGAATTCCACAATCTCCCGTAGCGAGGGAATACGATGATGATGACGAGACTATTGGCGGCAAGTTCAATTTTTGCACTTATTTATTACAGGCATTACACGGTTTTACTGACGCTTTCATACGCGAGATATGAAAATTATGATAATTATCATCATAAAATTAAATGTTCTTTACATTACTTAAGTCTTGGGATGCGGATTATATACTACGAAGCTATACTTTACGCGTGAAACAAATTTACCAACGCTTACTCATTGATAAAATTACGCTTGCAATAATGTATCTGCAACGACAAGTTTTCTGCAAAAATGCGCAAGATCGAAAAGCATCTCGTTTTCGTAGAAATAATTCAATTGTCGTTGTGGTTGCGTCTGAGAAGTATTTCAATCAAAGCGAAATTCGAGCCCGAGTGAGCTTTATCATCGATGGCGATGACCCATGGCGCTTGCGAACCTTGACAAGGCGATTGAACGCTGAGAGATTTCTTCGGGCGCCTCTTCTTTTCCCCTCCTCCTTTTTCCTCCGTTCATTGGGTCGTGTAAAGATCACGAAAAAATCGTTACACGAAAGAATGTAGTCGGATCGCGAGACTTCGCGGCTCATGTTATAAGACACTCGATCATAACGATCAACGGATGTGGTCGGCATTTAATCGGACTAGACGGAAAAATGACTTCCGTGAGAACTCGCTGCCTAGACTCCTCCGGCAGTTTTCCTTATCGTGCGATATTACACGAACTTTTATCCATTAATGATTGATGAATCGAAACTTTTTGTCAATTTGCCGGATCCTTCTTCCATTGCCTTGTTTGCGACAAGTAAAAAGTTGATATCGGTCGATAAAAAATGAGGTAATGGGAAAAGTGGGGGGGGGGGGGGAGGGGGAGTCGGATTGAAAGTTAAGTGTTAGCTTGCAACTGGTAACCGGTGGGTTCCGGGGCAAATCGCAAAATAAGTTCCGAGGATGATTCTCAAATACAAATTAATGAACGCGCTGGCGTTTATCCTCACTGAGAGGTAAGCGAAATAAAAATGGTTGGGAGGCAGAAGAAAGGAAGAGGGAGATGGACAGAGCACACATCAAAAC
>JABFQM010001432.1:0-21326 GCA_022816865.1 Zelostemma sp. ZL-2020
ATTTTTTTTCGTGAAGAAGAAGATGTTGTTAAATAAATTATACTGGCATATTAAATGCAATTAATGACGTTGCGTTATAAATATTTTTTCTAATTCACCCTTGCATTAAAGTATCGATCCACCTTAATCAATGCCAGGGCTTTACTTTTCTTTTGCAAACTGAATTACATCATGTGAGTTCAGAAACTGATTGGTAAAATGAAAACAAGTCAGGATCTAGCGAAAAGTAAGTCTCCTTTGCATCCTTTAACTCTGTGGAGTTGCTGCAGCCTGTGGCTTCGAAAGCGGAAGTCCGTCTGCTTGCATTCCGCTTACAGCATTGCCTCGAATCGAGAAGCCCAGTGCTATGAACTCGTTTCCATGTGACTCGTGGGTATCCTAGTTTCAATCCTGTCGCTTACACGCATCGACTAACGCGGTCTGGGCTCAATCGATAAGTTAGCAATAGTACCTTCCTAACTAATGGCATTACATATAGATACACATCCGACAGCGCAAATTAATCAATTCCCACTAGCTTGGCATCCTCATTCCTTTGTTCGAGGTCGAATCTCCAGGAATTCGCATCTCGCTCCAAGCAAGTTCTTTCGATAAAAACTTATTCATTCTCAAACGTTTCCTCGAAGAATGAAATTACGATCGCTTTTCATCTTCGAAAATCCTTCTACGCCGGACATTTGTACGCGGTAATCCTCCGAAAATTTGCTTCGTAAAAAGCGACGTCGAGTCAAACAGCTAATATGATTCTCCTTCGGAGGTTTTTTTTATTAGAGGGGGAGCTTTAAGCCAGCTTAGGCTCCACCGAGGAGACTTATAATGCCGAAATACGGCTCTTTTTTCTGCCATAACGGGGGCAGCTCATTGATTTTAAGTGGAAAAGTTGACTTTATCATCGCCGCGTAATCCAAAGACACTCGTGGAGCGAGTAATTTTGATTAGCTCTAATGGGGACTTGGCTTGGGAAGAAGCCTACGGAGGTACAAAGGGCCACATGTGAGATACGTATTTAGGCCAGCAGTTAGCATGGAAACTACAGACATCCACTGTGAGGACCTTAATCTAAACTAATCCTACCGTAATCCCGATGGTTCAGCCAGCCTTGCTCCTGCACATAGCACGCCATGGTACGGAGTTCGTTTACCCTAACGTTTCATTTAACCGTGTTAATCTTGCTACGACCACTACAAATTCTCGGATCACCTAATAAAATCCGTGAGATTATACCGCGTACGACTTAGGCCTGAATTTATGCCATTTCTGGGGCACATTAAAAAATATTCAGCCGAGAATGGCGAAACTGCGAGGGGAATTATCTCGCGTTTCTGATAACAATTTAGAAATTTACTCCTCAAACGTTAATCTTCCTTAGAACGAATTTTCCATTTTTTTTCCATTAAATTAGATATTAAATTTTGTAGTAAAATTTGTTGTTCAAAAATGTTGTTTTATCTGTAAGTGCTAGTAATTTTTAATCAAGATTTGAGTCAACGCTGAAAATTGGAAGTTGTATAGTTCGAAATCATGTTCGTTAATTTTGTGTATCACAATTTGCCGTAATTTTGATTGAAGTTGCTGTAAACTTTATAGTCTTTTTTCGAAGACGGAAAAGTCTGCAGAGTTTTAGTGAGCATTTTCGACCAGGATTATCTTCAGCTGACATTTTGTAAGTTAGAAAAAATTTTAATCGTTCATTTAGCTGCTGGAATATGATGGATTTCAATGATACTTCGAGTTTCATATTGTAACTTCTTTTACATCTCTTTTAAACCGAGCACATAAAGCTTCAACATTCTATTACAAAATGCGTATTATTATTACGATTATTATCCAAAGCGCAAGCTCGTAAAAGTGGATTATTCATCGCAAACGTAATTGTTGCTCGTAATGAAGGATTTTAAGATGAAAACATAAATTCTGCGAGCGACGAGGACCCAAAGTTTTGAATTATACCAAAATATGGAATCAATGCAAATGCGGAGAATTTCCCGCTCACGCTGACTTTGCATATCCGTTCGTTTTTTTCGCAATTAATTGCCAGTTATTTCCAGTGCTCTTCGTATCGGAGCATTCGTTGTCGCGAGGAATGAAATAACCCATCCATAAAGAGTTTTTGCACGCGCATGTAAATTCTTTATCAGCGATATTTAATCGTTTTCACAGCTTACTTGAATTAAACGAAAGAAATACCGAAATAATAACTTCCGAAAAACATTTTACGCCCATTTGTAATCAATTCGCCTGATATCATTTTTTCATACAGCCTTTTTTGTTCGATAAAATTCTTATAGAAACAAATGGATCCGAAGCAATCTGTCGAAAAACGCATTGAACGGAAACGAAAAAAAGAATGAGTACGAAGAAGGTGCCTGAAAAAATAATTGAACGACCTCTACTCGTTGGAAAAATGGACCGAAAAATATCGAGACGCGGCGAGAAAATGATCGCTTCTAAAAAACGTGGCTGCCGTGCATAGTAGAGGAACTCGTTGTCATTTACGTTTTATTTCATCGTTACAACGAGGTTTCCGTAAAAAAAGAGAGAGAGACGAGCGCATACGGGGATGCCAGGAGGAAAGTAAAGGGATGAAACGGGATATAAATATTCGGGATCAACACTGTAAAAATGAACGGTAGTGTTCTCCATGTAGGCTAAATTGGATTGGCAGTTTATTGGCCATATTCGTTTGTGTGGCGTCATGCCAGGTTTGCATGTAACGTCGACCGACAAAAATCGAGCCTGACTTCTCCGATCACGACGAAACACGCGGAGCAGCAAGGCCGGAGCTCGCTAAATCCGCGCGCCTCTTCGCTTCGCCTCATTGACGTGCATTTCTGCAAAACAATGGCGAAGGCAAATTCGATAAAAGCCAACTGCACCGTGGGGTGATTGCGTCTTTGTCGTGCAGTCATCGACTTATTTACGATGGCAGACACCCAGCGACAACCCGAGGATTCCCGACGTTCCTTTTGTCCTCAAAGTCGAAATTGGACCTACCATCCAATCTTCTTTACGATAACTAGACGGTATGAACCGAATTATTTGCATTTCATATTATGTGAAGCATCGCGCGATAGGGCGGTTCTGATTCCAGCGAAATATGAAGGCAATAATTCACCCAAGTCGAAAACAACTCATTTGCAACGAAACACTAGAATTGCAAACAACGAATCGAGCTGTAAAAACATCGAAACTAATTAATGATCCGTTTGGAGTCGAATTCCTATGCGGATTATGCACATATTTTCACTTTTTCGATTTGACATTTTGGAAAATTATTCGAGAGATCAGAGGCAAATCCGCCTTCATCCTTCGCTAATTCTCGCTTTGTCCTTCGATAAAAAACCTTATCGCTTCGAACTCGATGAGTCTTAAACGGACAAATTTGTTCTCAACTTCGCTGTTTTAAAAGTTTCTCTCAAGTTTCTTTTAGCTGCTTTACGTTTTTTTCCCGCGCTCGTGCTTTTTTTATACACGTATTAAACTTTATTAACTATCGCATCGATCGAGGGGGTGAACTGTATTGAAAAGTACAAATGTGATACGTTTTATATGATCGATCGTGAGCGGAGTTCCTTTCGAATTGATTTACGTAGGAAAAGAATTAAATCGAAAGAATAAAATCTCGAAATTAAAAGAAAAATTATTGCCGGCTGATACTTCCGAGACTTTATTTCCCGCATCCATTCGCAAAACTTTCGTTTTGTTGCGACCAACAGACGGAGGTGCGAAATTGTATTTTAATCTTTTTCCTCCGTCTCGAAGTGGCAAACCGCGATCATTGGCGCAGTTGTAACGACGTAGTTTGCTTCTTCGCACGTAACGGAGTTTTATGAACGCAATACAGACGATTCATCGACACTGCGGTGCAACCCGCACTTACAGCGTCAGCTCACGGAGATGAGCCTTTTCTTCTTCTCCTTCTAACATTGCGCACTTTGCTCTCTACCCGGGCTGTTACTTAACACAGCTTTACTGCCAGCGAAAATATAATGGCTGAAATTGAAAACTACTGCGGGAAAGTTTATGTATCGCCTCGTAAAGAAAGCCAGCGTTTTATTCTTAAATCCAGAAATACTTTTCGTCATCTTCAAAAGAAACTGCATTAGACGTCGGGGGAAGTAAAATAATGTGATTGGAAAAATAAAGCCTTTCCACGTCGCGATGTATAGAAATAAGAATAGAACGTGAAATAACTCGGAGTTATAGTACAGGGAAAAGGCTTTTAAATTTAGTGCGTGCCTTAGCCGCCGCTATAAAATACATTTGCGCATTGTGCTCTGATTCCTGGCAAATTTTTCGACTGCCATTTCAGCGTTCAGACATTCCAAGAGGATCCGGCAAATTTAAGAGGGACTTGTCAAAATAAAGGACGGAATGGAGAGCGATTGTGTATAATACCCAAGATCAATATACAGACGGCATAGCGGAGGAGAGTCTCCGAATTCCTCTGGGGACGCTAGGGGTCTCTGGAATTCGGCACGTTTTATTCACGACAAGGCATCCTACGGGACCCGCGTCCCGTGAGCTCTTCCACACCGCAGGGCCATTACGTTCCACGATGGTTCCGGTAGGGATAGCTCACTTGCCAAGAACTCCTCGAATGTGTCAGGAAAATTCGCCGCCTTTGGCGACGAGCGAGGATCTATAGCGCGGCCAACATCAACCCATGTCAGAGTTAGTGTCCTCATCTTCTCGGATAGCTTCTTTGTAATCTTAGTTCCTTCTCCTAAAGCACTTCTCACCTTAAATTACGCCTGCATTCTTCGGCCTTTATTACCCAAATTTCAACAATTTATGCCAAAGGTGTAAAAGTGTATCGTCTGGGGAAGAATGAGGAAGTAGTTCTTGTAAAATCATCTTGAACACCTTCCATTTTCTTCTGATATCACTTCTTCGAAATTTTTTCGAAAATTTCCGACGATCTTATTCGAAAAAATAACTTGGAAATTCAAGCGTTTACAGCGAGGAGATAATGAACTCGCTTTCTCGAAGATTTATGATGTATTGCGAAGACCCTGCATGATACTTTAGCCCGATAATCTAATTAAGGTATAATTAGAGACTTTGTTCATATAAACTAAAACACGTGATATCATGCTGGCATTTATGATGATTATAATCGAATCGAATCGGAAAGACAACAAAGAATATTTCGATGACCGGGAAAGTCGTGGATTTTCCTCAGCAGTTTTTACGTTCCCTCCACGCGTTTAGCGTTAAAACGTGAAAAAACATTCAAAGAGGAGATATTATTTGCATAACGAGTGATAAAAATGAGGCCAAAATTAAGCATCCACTTCCGTGTAATTGTTTCCAGTTATACGAACGGGACATGCCGCGCGGAAATCTCTGTTATAGAAACTTCCTGCTTTCGCATGAGGACACACGTTATCTATGGAGTTAATATATCTAGGCGCACAAACATACGTCCCCGCGAGTTTGTTTGCACGCCGGTTTAATTTCCACCCCGCGCCAATGAGATGTAACGGAAAATTAAAAATGTTATTTTCCCCCCAGCGGAGAAATGAAAACGCGGCCACAATCGGATTTCCGCGGATACAAATCAGAGCTTTAATAGGTAATGTGATGGTAAAAGCGGAGCTTTTGTTTGCGTAGAAGGCTTAATATGCCTAATTGACGTCGAATTTGGAATAAAGCAAATCTAAATTAGTAATGGTTTTTCCGCTACGCGACATGAATAATTCAAGCTCATGTTATTCGAATCCAATGCGAGTTAAGCTGATGAAGTTATATACCTTGTTAAGGTCATTAGATCGGACCGTACAACTTCCTTTGATTTAGCTACAGAGTCGAATCAAAATTTCACAACCATTTCATTAAACGTCATGTCACGTTACGCAGTGTACAATAGACGCGTATGACCAGCAATTTCAACAACGCGGATTGCTTAATTCGAGCAAAGTATAACATGTTTGATCAATTAACCTTGAATTACAACAAATGAGTGGAGCAATTACTCTTTAATGGCATCGTATCGAAACTTATGGCTGTGTATTTGTGTGAGTAATCCGCTTTCGGGTTCTGAGTAGTAGTCGGGTAACTTCTGAATGTGTTTCGATATTGAAATATCTTCAGAAAGTTCAAATAAAGCTCTTAATAGGGCAAAGGCTCTAATCTCTCATTATCAATAAATTTTGTAACAATGTTCCCAAAACTGTCGACAGTTTATCTCAAAAAACAGGTTCCGAAACATGATATGTCCAGGAAAAAACATAGAACTTCTTCGAGGATTGAGGATTTTCTTTTAATTAATGAGCAAATATACTTTTTGGCATAAAAGTACCAAGTCCATAAAGCTTCTTTTATTCTATTTTCACGATTTCCGGATCTCTGTTTCGGCGGTCCAATTCCATGACGATGAATATGATGAACAATAAGGCCAAGATTCCAAACTAATAAGAGACAGCGTAAACTCGAGTTATCTCCATCGAAAGACGAGATTCAGCTCACGTATGACTATACAGATCGCTGATTGCATGGTAATATATATTGGCAATAACTTGCTGCCGTACGACTTAAGCGTTTGGTGCCCAAATAACATACACGCGAGACATTGCCACAAAATACACATCAGTATTCTCGCGGAACGACAGAAACTCGAAATGCTTATCTAGATAGTGCGAGAGTCAATCTTCGTGATAACGATGCTGTAATGATTAATACAGCTCGAAAATTACGCCCCCTCGTCAACGTTATCCACCTTTTTGTTTTTATTTTTCAATCCATGCAACGCCCTTTACCAGTGCTTTGTTCCTCCGACAAAATATTATGAGTTTTCTCGAAAAAAAGCCGCTATCTCTCATCGAATAATTAGCTGAATGGAGCGCATCATCCATCTTGCGCGCGCCAGCCGCTTTCCCTTTGAAAGATCGCTATCCGTCGACACTAATTGCGTCGATGCTTCTCGGTTTTACACCTTTACTTTGCCTCCAAGCTCATTTCGTTATCCCTAGTTTACTCGAGGGTAAATGTGTCTTGCGGGGTTGTGTATTTTTTCCAAGATACCTCGACCCTTTTCAGACGCAGCGTTGTTGGAATAAAGCAAGTCGCGCGGCGGATGTAAAAACAGTGCGCGCTGCAATTTACAAAGCTTACAATTTTATTTTCGTTGGCACGAAATCCGAAGTGGACGAGAAAGAGCGAACGTGTGTAGGAATTTTAACGGCGACTCCTCGCGTTGAGACAAAAGTCAGACAGTCTTGGACCCGAGCAGGGCGCATTTCTCAGTTTCGGGGATGGGGAAAATTCACAGCTCTCTTGCTTTCTGCAATTCCGATAATACCCGACTACGTAATGTATTGTTCGCGTCTGGCACTCGCAAGACTAACTATTGTGGCCGAATACCGTTCGAAATTTCGGCTAAATTCTGACCGATCGAATGCGGACAACTGTAACAAGTATTCGCTTTATGCTCTGACCCGAACGGAATCGAAGTTCAAAACATAGCGAAGATAACGTATCAACTGGCGAGCACGATGGGCCGAAAAATTAATTCCGGGGATACGATCATTGTAGCTCGAGCTTTCAAGAATTTCATCTCCTAATGGATCGAGACTTTCGGTCCGGTACGTAACTCACGATTCAAAATTTACCGAACGATTTAAAGAATTTTGAAAGCGGGCTTTCGCACACGCGCCGAAAACGCGATTTATGTTCTCCAGCGGCTCGTATCTCGGGGGTTTTTGGCGCGATTCCGCGGTAAGTTTCCCCGGGGGAAAAACGGCTTATCTCACGCCTGTTCGATTTACATAGACGGCCGATGTCTCTGTTTCCAGGTCTCTTTCATGAGGAAAAGAGACATGCACATCGTCAGCGCGGGCATCCACATGTACACCTCGGATCTGAGATTCCAAGTGATCCATCCTGATAAATCCGAGAACTGGACCCTGCAGATAAAGTCGCCGCAGAAGAGAGACTCCGGTGCGTACGAATGCCAGGTCAGCACGGAGCCCAAGATGTCGCTGAACTACAGCCTCAACGTGGTCGGTGAGTACATTCTGAATAATTCAACCGTCTCGACTCTCATAAATCGTTGTCGCGGACCAAGATTTTGCCCTCGTCTTCCAGCAGTGTCGCCTCTCTTTTTCTAAAACTCCACCAGAAGCCGACCTCGTTATCGACGAATGACATCGAGCTCCGGAGTCTTTTAAAGCCGGCGAGAAAGAGAAAAAGAGGGACGGAAAGAGAACAAATGCTATTCCGTAGACTTTGAAACACGAGTTCTTTTTATATTTATACTACATCTTGGAGCTCTTTTTCCTTTTGTTTACCGAGCTATTATACGGATGCGCTGCACACGGGTAACCATAAAACATACCAAGAGGGATTATGAAAATTATTATTGTGGAATGATGAGAATATACTCGGCGTATGTGCGGGAATAAACTGCATATCGAGTCTCGTGCCCTCGTAGTAAATGAAAATAATTTTTCTGAAAAATGCTCTCTCCCGTCGACCTTTTCTCGAGAAAATGGTAAAATATTACTCAACTTCGAGAGCCCCGTATCTCATGTATTTTCAGCTTTTAGAAACATTCACAAAGAATCTTTCGATATTATTTAATCCCGAACTGCGTTCAAAATTCATGCTTTCGATCGGTATAAGCCCAGCCGTTACCGAAGTAAAAAAAAACACGCAGTTTTCCAAACTGTTATCGTTCGGGTCATTGATTTCACGTGGCTCGGATAAAAACCCATGCCGACGAGTAATTCGCGGCGTACGTTGTACGGGGGATGATCGAAAAATAAAATGAAAATCGTGATAAAGACAAACGATCACTTTAGCGGACAATTCGTCGGGGAAAATCGATTTTATTATAACGAGATTTCGACGAAGATTTACCGCCCAGAGATCTTTGATGCTGAGGTGGAAAAAGCTCGGGTATAGAAGTGTGTGCGTGTGTGTATGTGCACGTGTGTATGCGCTGGAAAACTCCATGTAAGTCCGTCACGTGCCCGACCCGACTTATGCCTCTGCATCGGAAATCGGAATCTCTCGCCATTACTGGGATTTCCCTTGTGGAAAACAAAAAGGAGCGCTAAACCGTGCTTGGACTGCCACCCCTGTCGGGCCCTCAATCAAACAGAAAATAATAACCTGCTAATCTATAAAACATTACCATACCTGATATCTCAATAGCGCCATCTTCGTCTCCGAGGAAATTATAGCGCAAGAATTGCAATATTTAGAGCATTGAACGTTTCTGCATTTTTCTGAACTCGGCATTGATTAACGAAGCATAAAAAAACATAAAAAATGCGCGATGAATCGAAATGGCCAATTATTATTGATATGCATCAAAAGTGTTCGACAATGAAGGCATTTTTTAATAGCAAATTAAGTAATCGAAAAATGAGGTCAATCACGAAGCACGCGCGCAAAAATGTCCTTTTACGATATCGCAATCAAGTCGCCATTACAATTATCATCGTAAAATTTTGCGGTACGAAGATTTCCGCGATTTCAATCACGCGATATCATTTTCTTAGTATATCAAAGAGGGAAGGACTAATTTTCCACGCGAAATAAATTTCGCGAGTTTCGAATCGGCGTAAAGTTTCGATATCTTGCAAAAGTATGTTAAAAGTTGGTCTCGCAGTGGCCGTCAGAAACGCGAAAACGGAAAGTAAAATCGTGTATGACTATAATTCATTCGCTGCATGTTTGCGCATAACGCTTCAACAAACGATTCCCTCCGCGAGCGATCAACTACGCTTGAAATACTACAGTGCTCGATCGAGCGTGGAAATCAGCCAGAGAGGAGACGATATTCCTCTTCTCTTGTGTATCTTTCTTTCTTCCGTTTCTCGCGACCCGCCTTTGATCCTTCCTCGCCCCGTTCCCGGGAATATTAACGAAAAGTCATCGCACTATTCCTATTCTTCCTTACTTTTATTGCAAGGATTTCAATCAAAATCTGATAATTCCTATAATCGCGTCTTTCAACTTCAAGATTCATTTATTACCTCTCGGAGATGATAAATTTAAGACATTTTTAATTACATCCCGGCTCCTTCATCAGAAAATCTCGAGTAAAGTTTAAAAATGGCAATTTTCGCAGTTTCGGAAATGCGGATAATTTCAAAAGAGTTCAATAATTGCGGAGATGGAAGCAGTCTTAAGAATAAGAAAAATGGCAGCGTTCCGAAAACATAGAAAAACGCAAGAAAATCCCTTCCGAGTTCTGCGACGGATATTCATGCATTTCTTGGTAGCTAAACTTTTTCAGCCTTATTTGTTGACTTTCTCGAGTTGACAATGTTCGCCTTTTTATCGCGGGGGAAAAAAAAATCGACGCGTCTGCTCGCAATTGCTGAAATAAGACCGCGGGAAATTCGTCGGGGGAATGCTTCGTATTACATGTCAAGCGCAATGTAACGAGTTCTTGTTAGTTTTACAAACTATTTACCCAAGTTGAACATTTTGACGAAAATGGTGTTCCATCCAAAGTAAATTCAAAATTTACCTTCAACCGAAGAAGGCGCTTCTGACACTTTAAGCAAGTTTTAATTGCTTTACTGCGAGACATTTGATTCAAAAATCCAGCTGAGATCCTTCTTCGGAGTATGCACAGTCGTAATGACGGTTTTATGCTCATCCGCGATCTAAATACAGCTTCAACCAAAACAAACGTGTTCGCCCAAGTCAAATCTCCAGCTACAAAAAGCCCTCTTCAGTGAACTCTCATTCGATGTTAACAATTTACCACAAAGCGAAAACATAAAATAATCATCCCCAAATTAATTAAGCGCGTGTAATTGTTACCCAAGCTCAATTACCCAAACTTCCACCGCCTAAATATTTGCAAAATGAATGCATAATTACGCCGGAGTAATGGTTTTTGTTCTGCGGTACTTGATGCAGTCAATAATCAGAACTTATATTCATCAAAGCGGTTTTTTCACAAAGCCCGTGTCACTCTAATTCACGGCAATTTAAGAACATGCGCTTTTTAATTTTGTTTTCCTTGGGTTTTGGATTAAACAATTTTTCCAGGTCAAAAGGAACAGAGAAGGAAAACATTGTTCTCGGCCTCACGGTGAGATCACTGCTCTTCTCGAGCTCGTTAGCAAGACAGATTAATTTGAATTATACAATGGGCGTTAGTAGTTGTTGGTCGCGGCAAAGACGTGTTGTTCGCAGTTCCGCGCAAAGTATTTTTCTCACTTCGGTGCTCGGAAGCGCGGAAGCAGTTGAGGAATGAAAAGAACACCGGCTCGAAATAATTACTCCCCGATGTTTTCATTATCTCCGCGTTGTTCAACTTTTTTTGCGACCTCGGGAATAGCCGCGCTCATACATTAGTTATCAAGCGCGACGTTGATGAAATTCACTTGTGTCTCGTTACTTAATTTCATTTCTGACCGGTCATAAAACTGAACGGCATTCGTGCACTTGGGTCGATTGTTCGATTTCGCAAAAGTAAACGAAGTCCTGGTAGTTTGCATGTGATCGATATTCCCGAGAGGTGTCGCGTAATTGGGCGCTACTCCATGGAATTAATATTCGAAAAATGCGATTCTCGTTTGAGAATAAGGTTATCGGTGAATCGCGGCCAGCGATGTGAGCAGCGTCAGGGTCAATTAAATGGATCGATCGAGCAGCGAGCCGGAATTTTTATTCCTGATGAGAAATTCAATCTTCTATCGCGACCGCTCGATCTTTTCAACTTCGCGTCATCGAGTCTTCGTTAAACCCGCGTTCTCGAAATTGTACAATCGAACAATAGCCGACTTCGATGCTCGCTTAGAGTTTCCTCGAAGCTGCTTGCATTTAGCTAAGTATTTATCTCACTGATAGCGAAGTGAATAGCAACCTCGCAGTGCAGTAAAGGCCAAACGTCGCCAAAAGTGAATCAAATGTTGTTCCTGAAGATGCGCCGTAACCTAGAGTAACTTGAGATAACTTTAAGTTACTTTATCTAAGTTATCTTAAGGTGGATCGATACTTTATTGCAAGGGTGAATTGGAAAAAATATTTATAATGCAACATAATTAATTTTATTTAATATGGCAGTATAATTTATTTAACAATATCTTCTTCTTAGCGAAAAAAATACGCGAGTGAAAAAATTGTACAAGAATGCTCGTAACGAACAATTGAAAATTTTAACAATTTTTTAAAAGAAAAATGTTTATTTCTTAGCTAATTTGCATGTTTGGTCATTTATATTGTTCACGGGACTATTTGCAACAACTTGACCGCGGCGTTTTGAAATATATTCATTTGTTTAAAGAATTTTTGACCTCCTTACTGAACAAATGCATGTATCTTTTTGGCAAATGAATATTTTGTAAAACGCCACAGTCAAGTTGTTGCAAATAGTCCTGTGAACAATATAAATAACCAAACGTGCAAATTGGTTGAAAAATGAAAATTTTTCTTCTAAAAAACTGTTAAATTTTTCAATTGTTCATTACGAGCATTTTTGTACAATTTTTTCACTCGCGTATTTTTTTTCGTGAAGAAGAAGATATTGTTAAATAAATTATACTGGCATATTGAATGTAATTAATTATGGTGCATTATAAATATTTTTTTCAATTCACCCTTGCATCAAAGTATCGATCCAATATAATTTAAGAGGAACCGAAAGGGAACATTAAAAAAATATCAATTTCTCAATCCGGAATCTTGGAACGAATTGAAAAATAGTCCCGATACAAAATCGAAATAATTGTATGAAAAAAATTATGCTTGTTGAAACAGTGAGTCAATTATTTTTGCTATTAAAACCGTCGATTCTTAAACAAATGTCTAATTTCGTGTATATTCTTCGACGCTTTATATAATGGTTTATGAGTTTTTGTTAGGCCACACTTTTGCACTTTGTAACTCAAGATAACCTAAATTTAGGTCACGGCGTACGATTTGCCTTTCGAACTAGCCTGATTTTTCATTCGGGTTTCCACTATTTTACAGTGTTGGTAAATAACATCAGATACGGCCATTCCCAAAAACTTTCTTTTGAACATTCCGTGCTTTTGACTGACACCGCGCCGGGGGACTTTTAATGCATCCGTTTTTGTAATGCACACTCGAAAGTTGGGGAAAGCCGATCGATAACGTCGAAGTAATAGCAGCGGCTGCAGCCGCGGCTAAGCTTTCAGTTTCAAATAGACACGTTTAGTGAGAATTACAGATTTGTCCGTCGGAAAGCTCGCGTCGTTGAATAAAATTTCACTTTGCGAAATTTATGCCGAAAATAGACGAATCTTTTCAACCATAGTACGGAAACGTCCACTGGAGCGAGTCGAGGGAATTGCTGCGAAATTGAAACTTTCTCGCGACTACGTGATGGCACTTCGATTGCTATTAGCTTCCGAACTTTCGAATACATAGGATTTGAATTTTCTTTCGATTTATACGCATTACGACGACACTGCGCGATCATTGAACGCGCCGCGCATTTTGAAATCCTCGAAGCCAATCCCCAACGTAATGAATGATGCGTATGTTCCTTTTTCAGGATCCGGAAATTTACGAGAAACAAGAAACTCGTACTCTCATTGCACTGTCATTTCGCTGCGGATCCACCGAAAATTTGCGTTCTGTTACGGTTTCTTGAATTTTCTTTCAAATGCTTTTCTCTTGCGTCAAGAGACTGTTTTATTCGACGTATATGAAGACGGATTCCGTCTTACCTTAAATGGATCTCGTTTAGAGCAGTCTAGTAGAAACGTCTTCTGGTGCTTTTTGCTGAAATCAGAAAATGGACGTAGGGAAAAAGGAAATTCCGGTAGAGAAGTTTTTAAAATGAGCAATTGATGACTTGGGATAAGTCTGGGAGGCTTTGCGCACCTCCCCCTATTTTCTAATGCGCAAGATAGCAATGGCGATCAGTTCAGAGTAATGTTATGACACGTACGTTATAAGATGAGTGCGAAAAGTTGTTTCCCGTTCTCATTCATTCGATTCAATGCGCTTATTGCACGCTGAAAAATTTCACGCCCTCTTATGTTAATTCAGCGCCAGAATTCTATTCATTTCTACGAGGAAGCAGTTATATTGGCGGGTGAGAATTTTCGAGAAGGTATTTTCATCGTGCAGTTCATATTTAATGTCAATCTTTCAAGCACCTTTCCCGATTTGTTCGGCAGAGACGTCACACCGAAGTAATTGGAAATTGATAAATGTCAGTTGATGTCAATTTTTTATAAACTTGATGAAAAATAAAAATTTGCCAAAAGAAAATGACTCAATCAGGAATCTAGATGTCAACGCGAAACTTTGTTCTTAATTACTTTCATCAAAAAGTTCAGGTTTTCCGATAGAAAAAATGATTGGAAAATATAGATACCCGAAACTTTCCGACGTGCTCAATTTCACTTTGACCTATTTTCGGTGGAGTTTTTCGTGAATTGTGGTTCTGCATTTCATTTGAAACAACTCCGTCGATATGTTTCTGGGACTTCAAATAATACATACAAGTTTTTATTTCGTAAAGTCATATTTTTATAAAGCCACGATATCAATTTTAATTTCCGCGATGGAAAATGTGCAGAACGGATTTTTTTCTCGATGAGGGAGTTAGGAATTGACCTAATTCCGAAATGGAATGTGTAATTTGGTGACGAATTTCATATCGCCAGCTATGGAAGATCAATAACCGTGTAAAAAACGTAATTTACAGCATCGGTAATTGTGAAAGTTATCAGGTGTGAAGGGTTATCTTGGTGTGAAACCGTGAGAATCATGCATTAACGTGACATTGTGCGGAATTTCACGATAACCTGTTGTATTATACAAGAGTCAATTAGATTTCAGGTTTACTAGGCGCTTTCACATATGATTATACACGTACACGTTAACTAATTCATATTCCAACACCCAATAACAGCATTATTGTTGAAAGCCGCAATCGACGAATTTGACGAATTTTAACGAAAATATATCGTAACGTCATGTTTTTCCGTCGCGCTCAAACATGATTATTAATTGGGAACCCGAACTGAAATTGCTTTTCAATGTTCGAAGTAATTAAATGTTGCCATTAACTCGTCCGACCACGCATCGATATTGTCACTGAAATGTCGCATTTCTCATCAGACGAAGGTTCCTTTATTCGAAACGACGAGCGACGTTGAACAAAGTTGTTTGAATTCGAATTGGGACAATCTTTCAGAAGTAAAAGTTTGAATGAATAAATCGCTCTGTTTCCCGGATGTAACGGCTATCTTCTCAAAAATTCAGCTACCATGAAACTTCGGAAGTTTAGTGCTCTCGCAAATTCACGAAATGGCATGAAATACGAAGACTGGCCGAAGAACGCATGTAAACCGATCGAGAAAAATGCAGATGCGGAGTCTTAAATTTCGCGGAAATTCAGCGAAAAGTTTGGCTGATTTTTACGAATCAGCCGGCGTGCTCATTGAAACAAGCACGTAATTTGATTTGCACAGCGACGGGATCTTTATTTCATACTCCAGTTTTATCGTTTCGAAGGCTCATCCAATAATATTAACAGTTTGAAATGTGAAGTTTGCGCAACGTATTTACTTAACGGAAATAGTCCACAGTTTCATGTAATATTCGGAGAAAAAATTCATCTCCGCGTGGGAAATGATACATATTTGAGGAAAATATTTGCAACGCTGTCGACGAGAAACGTGATCATTGCCCACGATCATTCAACGTTTTCGGAATTTTAAAGGTGCAATAATTTGGGCGCTATTCACTTGATCTGTTTTGGTATTCAGATGAATAAACTTTGATAATGGGAAAATTTACATACATCAAAACACAAATTTTGTTCGAAGTGTTTCTGCAATAAACAAGCAATGAATTTGCATTTAAATCATTCATGCGTAATCACCTTGTCGTGCATTTAATGCAATACTCGTCGAAGATAAAAAATTACTCGTATAAAAGTTTGCATTTTGACACGAACGAAAAGTGTTTATTGAATTTACGATAACGGAAGTTCGCGCTCTCGTTTATACGTTTAATCGTCCCTCTCATTTGAAGACGTAATCGTTTTAAAAATCCCCGCCAAATGGAGCCTCGCAAAATTTGAATTTCTGCAGTTTAATTTAAATATTCTCGAACGTAATATCCACGGGTAATAAAAGAGATTCGAGAATCATTTATCGGTGCATTTTTCGCGGAATGTTTATTCAATAATTGAACTAGGATTGAAATTCTTCAAATGGAATTCGAGGAGATGCTGCTTTGATTGTGGGGCTGAAGTATTTCGAAATTGGTTTACGTTAGCAACGTAAACGTAATAAAGTTTAGTGAAATGACACCTTTACTAAACGAAATTAATTTCATCTCTACCACCGACGTAATTAAACTACAAAATAAAAAAAAACATATAACGTGCCCCGCCTCAATTTACCGTTTCCGTATATTTCTACCAGCTCATTATTTTCAAGCTGAAAAAAGCACGAGATTAAGTTCTCCTTGCTTTCGCCGCAAACTCGAAGAATTTCTCGAGCCAAACTTTTGCTCTTCTTGTTTACTTTTAACCAACAACTTCTTGTAAAACACATTTTACAAAGGCACGATATGTAAATGATCATTCTGATATTTACATGATGAATTTGGAAAGTCAGTTGAAGTAGCGAAAACAAAAATGCCGAAAGAATCTTAGAACTTTAATGCCATTGGAGAATTTTCATCGCTTTCGAATGCTCAATAAAACTGCTATTCAATTGTCTCCGTTAAAGCGAGAATTTATTTTCAACAAGATCGTATCCTACGTCCGGGTTTGTTTCGACCATAATAACAATCCGCTATTCGAATATGTTTATTGTAAAGCTGGGTATATAAACATATTGAGTAACTAGAGCAGGATCCGGTACAATACGCTACATTGATCAAAATAATGGGCACGAATAGGATTAATTTGGATGCTACGTTCATTACACTGCTTTTTATTGAGCGCGTGTCACGAGGCCGTCACGACAACCTCGATAAAATCCAAACGACCCTTTATCCGTATGCAGCTCGCGTAGCTCGACTTATTTTCAACAAAACGAGCACGGCCGTAATCAATAAAAGTGTCTTCGCCATAATAATTAAAATGTTTACAATGTATCGAATGACTTTTATACATCCGTAAAGTTACGGAAACTTTTCAACCTTTATCGCAGCTACTTCAACCATCGACTCCGGGACTTCGTTAAATATGCTAAGAAGTGAAGGTCCAATTATCTCGGAAAGAATCGTACGTTTCAAAGAATTATTTGCATGTCCAGAAGTGCTAGAAAGCTTTTCCTTTTCAGTCGAGTGTCGTTAATTACCTTTAATTGATCTCGCATAATTAACAAGCCTCAAGCAATTTATACGCGGTGCAAAATAGGCTTTTTGAAAGTGAAGAACTCCAAGTGAGGCCAAACAGCTATACGACTTCATATTCAATCGCAAAGTTCGCCGAAAGTTGAGACGGATTACTCGCAAGTTTAATTTATGCCCAACGGTACATTCACCCCGCGTGAAAACGCGAGGGCATCTTTGGAAGTTGGACCAACAGCACCCTTGCGTTTCATAAATCAGCCCGAATAATCGGCACCCTAAATGCTCCCGGCATTTCGCGGTAAAACGCCGAAGAAAAGAAGTTGGAAAACGGTTTCATCCCCGGGCTAGAAGTGTTTCTTTAGCATCGTCGTGATGCTCGAGCGATGCGTTAAATTACGGCAAGCGGGGTAGGAAATAATCTATAACTCAGCGAGCAGCCAAGTTTCCAAGAGAATCGAGTGTGATTAGGGATATGTATCCTTCCGGCGATCTAACCCACGGGATGTACACCTGCGGTCCACTTGGCAAAGCGACCGTCATAAAGCCATGGTTGGTATTATGTGAAATGGCCTGGCTTTGTTTCGCCATCACTTTTATGGCCTTGTCTTGTATAGCGCCGAACAAATACGTTACATTGCTTTTCCTGCGCGCCAATTTGAATATTTACAAGCCTCTCGGAATTTATCGCATCGACCTTCATCATTTCCCGAACATCTTGGCAATCCGAAACTGATCGTTGAGACACTTACAACAAAATCATGGGCTCTGTATTATCTAAACACTGCGGCTCAGTATTATCTTCCCATATTTTAGTATCTCAACTGCAAGAACATAGAAATCTTGAGGGGAAATAAATTTAAATTGTTATTGTTGAAATATCAAAATATTGGAAAATAATGTTTCAGTTTGATTATGAAAAAATACTGGGTCAATGATTTTCGTTAATCAATTCCAGTCTTTTCCATAAACAACTAAAATCCGTTAACGAATTCAATTTTCTTCCGGGCTATTGTCTCGTTCTGAAAGATATAAAGTTGCAGCTTGAAAAATAGGTAACCGGCGCAATTAGCTCGAGTGAAATCCCAGACCGTTCCGTGGAATCAACAGCAAGGAAATTTAATTGCCCTCCCTTATTCCGACGAAATATCCTGAAATTTCAAACTCGGCGAGATTTTTTGACGAACTTACGGAGAACTCGGTAATTAATAGCGCTCCTCGTTAAGACAATCATAATAAATACTTAAACGAGACAGTTGTAAAAATTATCATTGTCCGGGTAATACTTAAAAGAATATATTTCACCGAGAGGCGTCATATTTTCTGGGTCGCGGTAAAGAGCACCTATCCGAAGAGCATCTAAACGACTCACGAAAGTGGAAGGATATTTCGTGCGCGATACGCGGTCGCGTCTTCTTCCTGCATTTTTTTTCACGCTCCTTCTTTTTTTCCCGGGAGCTCCTTCAGCCGAAGCAAGCACGTTCGCAACAAGCCACGCGTTTGTTAAGCCATCCCATTAAGTAATGCGATTACATAATACTAAAGCTATTTACATAATCGCTTGAAGTGGACGTTCTGAAAAACTACAGTCTGCACCCGGCTGTTATTCATTTTTTAACTTTATAATCATTATCCGCGCTGTTATTTCGAGTTGTCTCATTATAAAGATACTCCGCGTTTCAATACACTATTTTTGTTGTATTTCTCCATCTAAGAGATTCATTATCCGCTCTTTTGACTCTTTGAGAAATCAAAATGAAAGCAACTCATGTACGAAGTTTGATTACAATTATTTGAGATGTTCATTCAAAGAGTTGCTCCTTGTTATTCCTGTCTTTCCAAAGCGTCGTTCAGCTCCATTCAGAACGTGAACGAGTCAGTTATTGAAGTATTAATTCATCCTTCGCGCAGTGTACTCAAAAACTCGAGTGCTCGAGAGTTTTTCTATCGAATTGTATTTACGATTTTAATTAATACTGGCAAAGGAGCCAACGTATTCAATTTATGAATACGGGGAAAAAAAATTATCGCCATGAAGAATAAAAAACTTGCACTACAAGTTTAATAGAGTTATGACAGAATTTGCGTAATGAAAGCGCTAATGAAACATCGACAGGGGTTCTAAAAGCACTGCCAAACTTTCTGTTCGAATTCTACGATTCGGCCGTTCCGAATAATATTAAAAAGTGCAATTAAACGAGGAAATTTTTTAAACTTTTCGGCGTCCAATCAGGCAGGATTTGAGTGCGAAAAAAATCGTTCTTCGGCTTTTATTGTCCAACTCTCGATGGTGTACTTCGTTTCCAGCAACAATCGACTTACGTAAAATTGCGAATTCCTCACATTTTACAAGACGAGGGGCGAACGAAGGCGATACAGAAGGAGAGTAACGAGAGATTTCCGTCGACTGTGTATTTGGTTGAAAACATGACTGAACTTGGACAAAGCGAAAGCCAGAGTACGACCTAGGTACTCGTTTTATTTTCCATATTATTCTCTCACCGGCGCTAAAATGGGAAGGAGCTACTTCACTTCCATCAGCACAAAAAGCTCGCAATGCACTCGAACACGCGTAGCGTTTCTCGTTTCGTTGTAATTTTATCATATCTCGATAGCGCAACAGCGCGCTATTGTTTTCAACTAAAATTGTCAAGCGCGTATCCCGAAATTGTAGTGTACGCGAAACATCGTCTACTTTTTTAATTATTTAAATGGGTTTTTATCAGAAACGTACTAATCACGGGTACGATTTCATCCCCAGGCAAGCGCCTCTGCGAACAGCTTCAATTAAACATAGTGTTTTTGTACTAATCGACACGGAAACAAAGTGTCGCGCGATGAGCGGAAACTATGGAAAAGCAAAGTATTGATCGGCGTAATGCATGCATAGGAAAAGCGTGGAAAAAAAAGGAGAACGCATAAGGAAAAAATAAACACCGGGACAACGTCTCGAGCTCGTGCTCGAACTTCCGGTGGAGACGAAAAACAGTCTCGTAAATAAGAGCCCGAGCGGACTCTTGCAAATGTGAATAAACAGCCACTGCGGAGCTGCGAATGCGTGATAACATTTGTCACGTTTTGCCCGAAGTAAGATCGCGTAGCGCGACTTGTCGCTCCGCGGATCGTCGCCTTATCCGCAATTGCATGCAATTGATAGAAAGTCGAGGACGCGGATGGTATTTCCTCGAACAAAAGTTTATATGTCCTGACCCGCGCTTTAAACTCGCTCGACTTTTCATTGTAACGAGAGGGATATAGCGTGAAACATCGCTCGCGGACGCATTTTTGCGAACAACGCCGTCGGGCTTGGTTTCGAAATATTTCCCACGATAACTTTCCACGAGTCCGCGTATCGCGTGACATTCCATTCTCATGGAAATGCGAGACAGCATCGAGCGGGACGATTTTCCGGGAGGATCTCCCTGTTTCTTCATCACGCTCCACTTTTCATCTTTATTCCGCGCTTATCTCGCCGATCTCTTTATTTGCCCTTTTTTCTCTATCAAAGATCCATTGCGCTGTAGCTCTTTGCCCCTTTCCCACCCCCCCTTTCGAGGTCTGGCTCTTTTGCCTCTTTCCGCATCTCGTAACCAAGTACTTCCTGCGAGGAAACGTCAACGCGCTTTAGCATCGGTAACTCTAGTTGCACTCCGAACGAACCGACGAAAGTCACGATTCGATATTGTTTGCCGGAACGCCGGAATACAACGAAAGTGGCGTTTGTTTTACCCAATTTTTATCCCTACAGAAAAAAGGTGAATAAAGTGAACCGCAATATTAATCGTAATTACAGCAAATTTTTGTTTTTAAAAGCAATGTTATTTAAGGCGGATCGATACTTTAATGCAAGGGTGAATTGGAAAAAATATTTATAATGCAACATAATTAATTACATTTAATCAACAGCATCTTCTTCTTCACGAAAAAAAATGCGCGAGTAAAAAAATTGTACAAAATTGCTCGTAACGAACAACTGCAAATTTTAACAGTTTTTTAAAAGAAAAACTTTGATTTCTTAGCTAATTCGCATGTTTAGTTATTTATATTGTTCACGGGACTATTTGCAA
>JABFQM010001433.1:0-21320 GCA_022816865.1 Zelostemma sp. ZL-2020
CAAAACTTGGCTTGTCGGATTGTAAACCGTGAGCACGAAATTATCATTCCGTTCGGAATGCTCGCAAGAACTCGCGTTCAACGATAAACAGGAATAAAATGGCAAACGCGCTGGTTCTTCCTTGGACACAAGTTTCCTGCAGAATTTCGAATACTTTTGTTAACAATTGTAACCTAACCGAACCGAACCGAACCGAACCGAACCGAACCGATCCAAAAAATCGGGAAAGACATCGAAAACTGCCAAATAATTGAAATAAACATTGACAATCGCCAAAAAAATTGGGAAATTCATTTCTTGGCTCTTGAACAATGGATCAATGAACTACCTCAAAGCAGTCTCCATTATGTGATTGCCATGCACGAAACTTTCGTGCAAAAGGCGCGCGTAGTCTTCGGCGACTTTCTGCTTTTCGGTACCAGTGACAGCGTCGTGGTGTTGCATAACCCCCATCGTTTCCCGAAACTCCTCAAGATATTTCGTGGCCGAACGTTCCTCGGCGAGAACGGACAATTGTTTCACAACCTACATTAAATTACACATTTTCGTGACGATTTTCGCAATTATCTTGCATTCCAGAATCATTTCCAGACCTGTAAATAATTGTTTCCTTGTCTCTCGAAGTATTTCAAGTTCGGCCTGGATGTGAAGTATCCGGTCCAGTAAGTTCGGCGCTCTTCGGTGTGAGGGAAAAAGTCGTCGCTTTTCGTAGACCAAGTTAGATTCTGCTCGTGCAGAGATTTCAAGTAACACGATGGGGTTGAATAGAACATGTTGTACCCGGTTCCGTTTCTTCGATTGCTGTACCTGGTAATCAAATTTCAGCAGTGTCTTTCATGATTGTACGTGTGAATCCGTACCGACCTTATCAATTTATCCAGATTCGTGTAGTACTCGTGAGCATTCTGATAATGAAAATCTCCTCCCATCGTGATTATCACGTTATTCGTACGGTAGAAATGTGATTGCCGCTTCGCGTGACCCAGAAATTCATCGATCTATTCGAAAACAAAAAGGTAAATGCAGGTAAAGACTCGATGACACGTTTCTTCCAACAAATATCAACGGAAACCTACTCGAGTAGGGATGTTATATCCAGGACTCGACATATCATCGATGATCGGCTGGTCACTGCAAAGAGTATCGAAACAAAATCCCCGAGGTGGCCCGTAGTTGTTAAAAAGCACACCGGTGAATATATCAGCTTCTTTGCCTGCAAAAACTGGACGATCAGAAAGGAGAAAAAAGGGAATAAACAGCACAATAAACGTTTTATATAGACCCAAACTAGGACTGCCTTTCCAGATGAATTCGGCTTCTTTCTTATCGAGACGAGCTCGCTTGTCTCTATGGTCCAAGCGACCCAAAAATAAACCGTCGAATCCTAATCCCGCGAACATCGAAGCTTGCTCTCTTGAATGGCCGAAGGGATCAATTTGCCAGCCAATCCGTGGCCTCCCACATTTTCCCAGAGTGTCGTTTAGACGCCTATTACCAAAAATAAATAGCGATTGATTCAATGATCTATTTTTTTCCTATTATTTACCGAAAACCCCAAGTGTATTGATCGACTAGCGATTGATAGTGCGTTACTGCTTCATCGGCCATGCTCCATCCTCCCCCTATCATTTCCAATCTTCCCTCGTTCACGAGATCGCGAAGCACGTCTCTTGTTTTTTCGCTTTGCTCTTTCCACCATTTCCAAAAGAATGCGGTTTCTACCTGTATGAACCTATCGGCATCGTAATATTTTATTTTCTGCTCGCAATCTGTTTCCAAGTTATTGGAATATTCTCTGTTTCTGTTTTAATCGAACCTTCTTTCAGGATTAAGTTGCAGAGCGTCCACAACAGTGTCAATAATGTCCTTAACTCGTGCTTTTTGAATATCCGGACGATCTGTAAAATTGTTTGGAGAGCCGTGAAGTTTTTGCTCGAGGCGAATCTCTAATTGAATATTTCATGTATCATACCGCCGTTGTAATACTGATCGACAGTTTTCAACCAACCAACGTCATCGTGGGAATGCGGGACGATATGAATGTTCAGTTTTTTTGGGTCTGAGTTCGGACATGACTGTAATGCAATTTTCCAGTTTCATTAAAGCGACAATAATTCATGTAATTCGTACGATCTAATACGTGAATGAAAATTGTGTAAAATGCTTGGAAGGACTCTAATTTTCCATCGGTTAGATAGATAATTGATTAATGTTTTGATTTTAATAGCGTAGAATTTTTCTACAAACAAAAATAGCTGGTGCAAATGAATCACGTATGATGTGCACTCTGTCACTCGCAGAATAAATGTCGTGGATATCCGTAATTAGATTCTGATTATACATAATTAATTTACAACTACCTGATATCCGCAATGAGAAGTTACTGGTTGAATCGCATCGAGGAAATGTACAAAAATCACTAGGACCACGAACAAAGCAATTTCCCGAAACATCACGAATTCACTGCGTCCTCAAAAAACTGGAATGCTGTGCTGAAAATTTCCCTTCGTATATAGAAAATGATTTTTCAAACCTGTTGTTTGCCCAAAAAGTGTAGAGTACACCAAAATGATTGAATCGCTGCTTCGCTCGGAAAAGAACTGTCGTTTTTTTTCGATGCCGGAGAGTAACAATTCAAAATTGTACTTCTTATCTCTATTTATGTATGAAAAGGAGCAACAAAGAGCGCGTTATCCATCTTGTTATCTCACGTCCAGCGTGACTTACACGCGCATAAATAATACGTTTCCGCATTTAATTTCAACACTAACCACGTTTTGTAACTTTGTTTATTTTTTTATTCGGAAATATTCGACAGTTGACCAGATAATTTTACTTGCGAAATAATAAACTTGGAAAAACTTGGTTTTTCCTATCGTTACAATTATTTTATAAGTACGGGGAAAAGGAGCGAGCGCTAATTTTAACGGTTGAAAATGGAAAAACCTCGATCTCGTTTCAAGGCCTGATAACGGTAATTTAATTGAATTCTTGATAACGCGTTCCAACGATTGATGACCGTTTTATTTCTATTCTGTATTTTCCCTTCACGATGAAGCTTTGAAAAGTCGTTCGGGAAAAGATAGACTAGCCAAATTTAACGTCATCGCTTTTTTCAACAGATAAACATATTCCGCTAAGGACCAAGATTCTGTTTTCATTTCAGCGATGTTATTGAAAACTGCCTCCAATGTGTGTCTCTTGGCTCTTGTGCATTTTCTCAATGCCGCGGAAATCAGGACGAACAAAGCAGTAACGTGCGGATATGAGGTACTGCATAATAATATGATTCATCATTATTCAATTACGTACCGTGCTTTTTTTTGCTCTAATTATTTATACGCTAAGAACATTGACGTTCCCAATTTTCCGTCCGGAGCTTATATACAAGCGACATATGTTTTTGATTTTCCAATGATTTTTTTGTACACCTATCAAAGTGTGTATTTAATTGATAAGTCATTCAAAAAACTTGTAATTGTGGTGTTTGTTAAACTATTACGTCGCATTTCAGTCGTGTCCGATATCAGATCCAAATAAACTGAACATACACATCGTTCCGCATTCTCACGATGACGTTGGATGGTTGAAAACCGTCGAGGATTATTATTATGGGGGTACGTCATAGCCGTTTATTTGTAATTACAGTCGAAACTGTCTTATTGTCCACCAGATTTTCTGTCATGCTTTCCCGGGATTTGAGTGCCCTCATTTCATCCCCGCTGTGGGGAAATCATTTGGAATTCTTTTCTAAACAAATCATTCAGTGTTCCCATTTCGAAATACAGCCGAAATTCTACTCGGTTTCTTAGTTGGAAAACTTCAACGGAAAAACCAAATAGATTGTCTTAGAATCATATCTGTCTCGACCCACAAACTATTTCAGTAGACAGTTGACCTTATTACGACCGTTTCGATAGTATTCGATTACGGAATTCAATGTATCTCCGGTTTTAATGATGTTCCGCGTAATATTCTGTAGGACAGCCCTATATCCAGAATGCAGGAGTTCAGTACATCATTGACACTGTAATCCAAGCTCTGCAAAAATATCAGAATCGGAGGTTTGCTATAAACAAAAGAATGATATTTTATATAGATAAGAAAACTGTCCTGCAAAAGGAATGAAATATCATGATGCAAATTTCTGATAAGATCGAACTTTGCGCTGGTTATTGTATAGATTCATACAAGTAGAAACAGCATTCTTTTGGAAATGGTGGAAGAAGCAAAGCGAAGAAACAAGAGATGTGGTTCGCAATCTCGTGAACGAGGGAAGATTGGAAATGATAGGGGGAGGATGGAGCATGGCCGATGAAGCAGTAACGCACTATCAATCGCTAGTTGATCAGTACACTTGGGGATTCCGGTAAATAATTGGTAGAAAACGAATCATTGAATCGATTGGTCATTATTTTTGGTAATAGGCGTCTCAACGACACTCTGGGAAAATGCGGAAGGCCACGGATTGGCTGGCAAATCGATCCCTTCGGCCATTCAAGAGAGCAAGCTTCGATGTTCGCGCAATTGGGATTTGATGGCTTGTTCTTTGCACGATTAGATTTCAGAGACAAGTCCGCTCGTCTCAAGGAAAAGAAAGCCGAATTCGTTTGGAAAGCTAGCTCCAGTTTAGGTGTTCTTCTCTTTTGCGCTGTTTGCTATATTCATGCTCTTCCCTCTTCTTTCCTTCTAATTCCATGGTTTTTTCAGGTAAAAAAGCTGATTTATTTACTAGTGTGCTTTACAACGATTACTCGGCACCTCCGGGATACTGTTTTGATACTCTTTGCTACGACGAGCCTATTATCGATGACGAGTCGAGCCCGCGTTATAATGTCGATGGTCGAGTGAGTTTTCTTTGCTTTTTATCATGTCACAACGACAAGAAACAGTGGAATCAAGTCTTGGCTAACAAATGCTCTTTCTTTCGAAAGATCAACGGTTTTCTAGATTTTGCGAAGAATCAATCCAATTCCTACCGAACTAATAATGTAATTATGACAATGGGAGGTGATTTTACGTATCAAAATGCTCACATGTACTACACGAATCTGGATAAATTGATAAGGTACAATCGCCATCAAACAAATATTTGTTTCCGCGAGAAAACGGAAATGAAATTTTGATTCTACTGAAACACGAATTTTGGTTTAGGTATACCAATGAAAGGAACGGAACGGATTATAATATGTTTTATTCAACACCCTCGTGTTATCTCAAATCTCTCCACGATCGAAATCTTACATGGTCGACGAAAAGCGACGACTTTTTCCCCTACGCTTCTGATTCTCGAAGTTACTGGACCGGCTACTTTACATCGAGACCGAACTTGAAATATTTCGAGAGACTCGGGAATAATTATTTACAGGTGAACCCTCTTAGGGTCTAAAAATTATGCCGAAATAATGACAAAAATGTTGAACTCCAGGTTACAAAACAATTGTCCGTGCTCGCCGAGGAACGTTCAGCTACGAAATATCTTGAAGAGTTTCGGGAAACGATGGGGGTTATGCAACACCATGATGCTGTTACTGGTACCGAAAGGGAAAAAGTTGCTGACGATTACGCGCGCCTTTTGCATGAAAGTTTCGTGCATGGCAATCACGTAATGGAGACTGCTTTGAGGTAGTTGAGGGGTCCATTAATGATCCATTTTTTAAGCGACAAGAAATGGCATACTCGAGTATTTGACATTTTCGCAGGAAACTTGTGTCTAAGAATGAATCAGCGCGTTTGCCATTTTATTCTTGTTTATTGCTGAATGTGAGTTCTTGTGAGTATTCGGAACGGAATGGAAATTTCGTGGTTTCGGTTTACAATCCGACGAGTCAGGTGTTATCAACGTTAGTTCGAATTCCCGTTGCTGGTACATCTTATACCATCAAAGATTACGAAGGTATTTTCAATTTGCATTCGCGAATCACCATCATTTTTAATCATTCTTTGTAGTTTATTTTAATCCACAGAATATGATGGAATTCAGAATTTACAACTTTCTAATACCTTTAATATCATTAAAAAATTGTTGTTCATACATTTCATTTGTTGGGTTACAACACAATTACAGGGCGTTTTCTTGAGACCCAAATTATACCGATAGCGGAGTCGGTGTTGACAATGCCAGGAAGAACGAGTTCAGCTAAATTTGAATTAATCTTCGAAGCAAAGGAAATCCCGACTCTGGGTCTACTGTCATTTTATGTCAGTCTTGATCAAAGTAAAAACGACGTTATCAATGCAACTACCAATCCATCGATTCATTTCATGGTCCAGACCAAAAATAAGGTGTGATAAAAGTATTGAATTTTTTGGAGTTCAACTTCACTTTTAGGATTTTTCCGAGTAGCAGTTAACAGACTTTTTTTCCAGAGGTTTAAGGTCACTTTTGCCGAGACAAATGAACTCATCATCGAGCCGGAAGGTTTGAATTCCAAACCAATAAACATTTCTATCCAATATTACGAAGCAATAGGGTCCTGGAAAAAATTGTCTTCCGGGGCGTACACTTTTCGGCCTGAATCCAACCAAACACGAAGACCAACCTCGTCTTTAACAAGCACAAAATTTTTCAATGGTGATAAAATCTCAAATTATAACATTTAATACGTTATTACCATTCCAAAAAAATCTTTAGTGAACTTCTTCTTCAACATTTCGGATCAGGTTCTCTAGTACAAGAATTACAATGGCAGTTGAACAAGTGGATTAGCGGTGCGGTCCGATTTTTCGCGAACGAAAATTACTTCGAATACGAGTGGCTCGTTGGACCTATTCCCGTTGAGTAAGAAGAATTATACAACTCAATTGTACCGCAATTATATACAAAATCGTGCGTGAATTGCAGAGATGAAGTGGGCAAAGAAGTCATAACGCGATACAGCACTGACTTGAAGACCAATGGAACATTCTACACAGACAGCAATGGCAGAGAGATGATAGAGCGAAAGAGAAACTTCCGGCCGACTTTTGATGTCGATGACGAAGAGCCAGTTGCGAGTAATTATTATCCGGTGACGAATAAAATTTATTTGAAGGACGAGGAAAGCGGAATGAGCCTAGCAGTGCTGACAGATCGTGCGCAGGGAGGAGGTAGCTTAAGGGATGGAGAAATCGAACTCATGGTATGAAAATCCAACTAACAAAACTTGAATTGGATTGTGAATCGAAGCATATTTGGGTCCACCGAAGATTACTATACGACGATGGTTTCAGCGTCAGTGAACCATTAAACGAAATCGCGTTTGACAAAGGATTAGTCACTAGGGGTAGACACACTATCTTTTTTGGCGATATCAATCAATTTCCTGATTTGATCCACGAAGAGAAATCTCGCTCAGTGCAGTTGGCCTTGAAACCCTGGCTTGCTTTTGCGCCGATTACGGATATTTCTTTTGAAGAATATCAGAATTCTTACAAGATGAGAGTAAGTGCATAATCGAAAGATTGTTTTTTGATTTCTATGCTCCCGTTTCGGATTGTAGCGTTCTAGTCTTATGACGGGACTTCCCGAGAATATTCATATTTTGACCCTCGAACCGTGGAAGAACGGTACGCTTTTGCTAAGGCTGGAACATTTGTACGAAGTAGGAGAATCTGCTAAATTTTCACTGCCGGTGAAAGTGAATATTCTTGTACGAATCTGGAGATGCCGGCAATTTTGACATGGATGATGACGATTCTGAACACCTATTGTCGTTTTGTAGGATTTGTTTCAGGAATTTGACATAGTAGACGCTGAAGAAATGACTTTGGGAGCGAATCAGCGATTGGAAGAATTGAAACGATTCGAATGGAAAACGGAAACGGACGAAATTCCAGCCGAAGAAGTGACAAGCTCGAAACTCGACATTGATAACGTTCTTCTAAAACCTATGGAAATTCGTACCTTCATTATTCGTTGTAGATTTTAATCTCCGTCGTCAAATTCGAACTTGGCGTCGAGAACCTGTAGCGCCAGTTCAATCTGTGTACTCGCGTATTCCCTGTTTGTCTTCATCCGCTCGTGAAAAGCGGATTTATTGACACAATTAATTTGCATAACAAAATTGAAAAGAATTCAGAATTTATTACTTTTCAATACCTATATTTTTATACCAATATCATTCATTCTACATCTTATTCGACGGTTTTAATTTCTTCCCAAATAAGAAATGTGAAACATAGACGCATTGGAATCTATCAACTTCCACAGCTTTTAGCTCTTTTAATGTATAGGAAAAGATCTTATACTCTGAATCTTCCTTCAAAGAAATATTTTTCGCTTTGACTGGAAGAATAATGTACTTTACTTCGGCCTTCGACGCGCAAATATATCGAGAATGACGGTAAAATGGAATAATGATCTGCTGGACCAAATACGCAGCGATCTTCTACCCCTGAGGAAGTGCAACGAACCAAACATTCAAGCGTTATAGTATCTTTATATAGGGGATAACCACCACGTGGAATACATTATTGTTTCATTTTACAATTATTTTTGACATATTTGCGAGTCGAGAGCTTTAGAAAAAGACGTTATCTAACGTCAGGTCGAATTTTGTAAGAATTTTTCCAGTCAAATTGGCATCAGACTATGATCAGAACATCTCGATTTACCAATGGAAAACGTCGGTAACGACGAAGGTGTCTATTATGTCGAATTACATGTAGACGGCCCGAAAATTTCCTATCTCAAAATGTTCATTAACAGAGTTATCTTTATCAAGCTTCAACAAAAGAGGGAAGGAGCGACTGGGTCCGAAGAAGGTTCAGCAAGGCCAGCGATTCTAGTTTCTTGAAAGTCGTCAACCGTTTCATTTCTTTTCCGGATTTTTCCTATACGATAAAGCTTCGAAAAGCCGGTCAACAAAAGTTGAATAAGCGTTATTCAGCATCATCGCTTTTTCGAACAAATAATCATACTTCAAGAACGAGGATTTTGTTTTCCGTTCAGCGATGTTGTTGACAACTGCCTTCAATTTGGGCCTTATTTTAGCTCTTGTGCATTTTCTCAATGCCGCGGAAATCAGGATTTACAAACCAAAAACGTGCAGATATGAGGTATTGCATAATAATATGATTCATTGTTATTCAATTACGTTCAGCGCTTTTTTTGCTCCAGTTATTGATATGCTCAGAACATATACCTCATTTATTTTCCGTCCAAAAAAGGCTATATACAAGCCACACTAACGTAGTAAAGTGCGCATTCAATTGAATTATCGTTCGAAAAACTCATGGATGCGTAGTCATTATTTGTTGTATACCCTGGTTTCTTCTTGTTCCTAAACGTAGAATCGAACGTACTTTAATGTCTACATAATGTATTCAGTTTATAAATAAATTTAATCGCTATAACATCAGGAACATTAAGATTATAAGCAGTAAACATAAACTTCGATACCGAAATTGGGTAGTGAAAGTTCTTATCGGATGTTCCTAACAAATATTTAATGGGCGAACGCGTAATTTACCAAATTCTTGACGAATAAGATACTGTTTGCGTCAAGGTTGCTCTCCTCGAAAGCAATTCTCTTTACATACGCGTGGTTTAATAATTTGAAATATAATAAAACTTTAAATTTGTGAAAACACGAACCAAACCCGTGTTTTTGTAAAATCCAACATATTGAACTATTTAATCGCATTTCAGTCATGTCCGAAAACAGATCCGAAAAAACTGAACATACACATCGTCCCACATTCTCACGATGACGTGGGGTGGGTAAAAACCATCGAGGATTATTACTATGGAAGTATGACATAGTTATCAATTTCGAACTGAAATGCAAAGTTTTTTCGGTTGTCATTAATAGTGCTCTGCACTGATATTTTGTAGGACGGAACGATATCCAGAATGCGAAAGTTCAGTCCATCATTGACACTGTTGTTGAGGCGCTGCAAAAAGATCGTAATCGAAGGTGTGCTTGAAACGAAGAAATGCTATTCTATCAAGATAAAAAAACTGTCCTGCGTGAAAAAAGAATATCGTGATTAAAATTTCTGCTGAATTCCAAATGAAACTTTGCGCTGGTCATTCAATAGGTTCATACAAGTAAAAACGGCATACTTTTGGAAATGGTGGAAGGAACAAAGCGAAAAAACAAGAGACGTGGTTCGCGATCTCGTGAACGAGGGAAGATTGGAAATGATAGGGGGAGGATGGAGCATGGCCGATGAAGCAGTAACGCACTATCAACCGCTAGTTGATCAATACACTTGGGGTTTCCGGTGAATAATTAGTAATCAATGGGTCATTGAATCGACTGATCATTATTTTTGGTGATAGGCGTCTCAACGACACTCTGGGAAAATGTGGAAGGCCACGGATTGGCTGGCAAATCGATTGCTTCGGCCATTCAAGAGAGCAAGCGTCGATGTTCGCGCAATTGGGATTTGATGGCTTGTTCTTTGGACAATTAGACTTTAGAGACAAGTCCACTCGTCTCAGGGAAAAGAAGGCCGAATTCATTTGGAAAGCCAGCTCTAGTTTAGGTTTTTTATTCTTTTCCGCTGTTTTTCCGTTTTTTTCTCTGATTGCATGGTTTTTCAGGTAGGAAAGCTGATTTATTTACAAGTGTGCTATTCAATCGCTACTCGGCTTCTGCGGGGTATTGTTTCGATGATACTCTTTGCCACGACATACCCATTAATGATGATGAATCGAGTCTGTATAATAATGTCGATGAACGAGTAAGTTTTCTTTCATTTCCATCATAACGCAATCGAAAGGAATAGTGTGATCATTATTTTGCTTTCAACTCCTTCGCCTTTCCATAGATCAATGGTTTCCTAAGTTTTTCGAAGGAACAATCTAATTCCTACCGTACAAATAATGTATTAATGACAATGGGAGATGATTTTACCTATCAGAATGCTCATGTGTACTTCACAAATCTGGATGAATTGATAAGGTATGTTTTCGCCATTGATGAGTCTCTCAATCCCCATTGTTCCCACTATTCGTAATATTATGAAACAATGAATATTTTACATTTTTGATTAGGTACACGAATGAAAGGAACGGAACGGATTATAGAATGTTTTATTCAACACCATCATGTTATCTCAAATCTCTCCACGACCAAAACCTGACATGGTCTACAAAAAGCGACGATTTTTTCCCTTACGCTTCTGATTCCCAAAGTTACTGGACTGGCTACTTCACATCCAGACCGAACTTGAAATATTTCGAGAGGCTCGGAAATAATTATTTACAGGTAAACCTTGTTACCGACTATAAATTATGCTAAAATGATAGTAGCGAAATCGTCACAAGAGTTTTGAATTCCAGGTTACAAAACAATTGTCCGTGCTTGCCGAGGAACGTTCTGCCACGAAAGATCTTGAACAGTTTCGGGAAACGATGGGGGTAATGCAACACCATGATGCTGTTACCGGTACCGAAAAGCAAAGAGTTGCTGAAGATTATGCGCGCCTACTGCATGACAGTTTCGCGCATGGCAATTACATAATGGAGACTGCTTTGAGGTAGTCGATTGATCCTTTGTTGAGGAGCCAAGAAATTGTTCACAAAATTATTGAAATTCTGCAGGAAACTTGTGTCCCCGGAAGAACCAGCGCGTTTGCCATTTTATTCTTGTTTATTGCTGAACGTGAGTTCATGTGCGCATTCGGAACTGAATGACAATTTCGTGCTTACGGTTTACAATCCAACGAGTCAGGTACTATCAACGTTAATCCGAATTCCAGTGATTGGTACATCTTATACCGTCAAAGATTACAGAGGTATTCTTGCTTTGCATTCGCGTAGAATAATATTGAAAAATTTTTGAAGACTATTTTTGCGTATTTCTTTCTAACTAAAAGGACGTGTTCTTACGACCGAAATTGTGCCTATTGCGGAATCGGTGTTGAAAATCCCAGGAAGAACGAGCTCGGCTCGGTATGAATTAATCTTTACAGCCAAAAGAATCGGGGCCCTGGGATTTCAGTCATATTATATCACTCTGGAACGAAGTAAAAACGACGTCATTGAAGCATCTGACATTCAATCAAACAGTTTCTTGGTTTGGACCAAAGATAAAGTGTGATAAAAAAGTCATCATCACTGAAGTTCTTAAAGTGAAACTCTTCGTCAATGAATTTTATAAGTAGCAGTCAACGGACTTTTCCTTTCCAGAAGTTCGATGTCGTTTTCGACGATACGAACAATATCATGATACAGCGGGAAGGTTCGAAATCAGAAACGGTAAACATCTCTATCCAATATTACAATGCAAGGGGGCAATATGAAAACTCGGCTTCAGGCGCGTACACTTTTCGCCCTCAAACCGACCAATCCCGAAGACCAACCCCGTCGTTCCAAATCATGAAATTCTTCGATGGTAATATCATTTTGAATCCCAATAACAAATAAATATGTATCCTCCTCTAATATTTTGAATCAGGTTCTCTAGTACAAGAATTTCAATGGCAGTTGAACGAGTGGATTAGCGGTGCGGTCCGATTTTTCGTGAACGAAAATTACTTCGAATACGAGTGGCTCGTTGGACCTATTCCTGTCGAGTGAGAAGAATTATAAAACTCAATTGTACCGAAATAATATACAAAATCGTGCGTGAATTGCAGAGATGAAGTGGGCAAAGAAGTCATAACGCGATACAGCGCTGACTTGAAGACCAATGGAACATTCTACACAGACAGCAATGGCAGAGAGATGATAGAGCGAAAGAGAAACTTCCGGCCGACTTTTGATGTCGATCACGAAGGGCCAGTTGCTAGTAATTATTATCCGGTGACGAAAAAAATTCATTTGAACGAGAAAGAAAGTGGAATGAGACTATCAGTGCTGACGGATCGTGCGCAGGGAGGAAGTAGCTTGAGGGATGGAGAAATCGAACTTATGGTATGAAAATTCAACCAACAAAACTTGAATTGAAACCTGAATCGAAGCCGTTTTAGGTCCACCGAAGATTACTTGAAGACGACGGTTTCGGTGTCGATGAACCTTTAAACGAAATCGCGTTCGACAAAGGACTGGTCACTCGGGGTCGACACACGATCTTTTTTGGCAATGTCGATCAATCTCGTGATTTGATCTACGAAGAGAAATCTCGCTCAGTGCAGTTGGCTCTGAAACCCTGGCTTGCTTTTACGCCAGTTATGGGTATTTCTTCCGAAGAATACCAGAATTTCTACAATATGAGAGTGAGTTTGCAATTGTTCTCAGAAAAGATTACTTTCTTAATTTTTTTACTCTGGTTCTGGATTCCAGCGCTCTGGTTTGAGGACGAACCTACCTGAGAACATTCACATTTTGACCCTTGAACCTTGGAAAAACGGTACGCTTTTGTTGAGACTGGAACATTTGTACGAAGTCGGAGAATTCGCTAGATTTTCACAGCCGGTGAAAGTTAATATCCGGGTAAGAAACTGGAGATGCTGGCATTTTTCCCATCGATGATTGAGATTCAGAACACCTATTGCTGTTTTGTAGGATTTGTTTTACGGATTCGACATAGAAGACGCTGAAGAAATGACTTTGGGAGCGAATCAGCGATTGGACGAATTAAATCGATTCGAATGGAAATCATGCATGGCGTTAACGTCTTCACATCTATCGGGCTGTTCGGTTTTATTTCGGCTTATACTAAATGTAATTTCGTGAACATTTTTGCCACTCGGTATTACACGTACAGGAGAAAGGACATTCCCTTTTCTGCCGTGACCGATCGCGTCTCGAGATTTCTCAGGTGATTTGGCGCATACGTTCCCATTTTTCCGTATTTTTTTTTGGTTCTTCCATTTTTGCTATGGTGGATTATGTTTTAATGCATTGTCAATGAAGCAGGTATTATCACGAAACAGCGGGTCACGGAGAATCGCTGATAACATTTGGAAAAAGAATACTTCAGGCGCTGAAATCATCATCATCTAAAAACAGAAGGATTCTGTTATCAGATATGAATCGTAGTTTAGCCAAAATAGTCGTGAATTTGATGCTGCTCTCTATGGCACCAATGGTCACAATATTTCTTACCGTGGGTTTCAAATCGTACATTTCCGACGCGTTTGTCATAATTTTAATAGTATAGTGATGAGCTCCTGCTTTATAGGAAGTGTTTTCTTAACAGTTCTGGAGTTGGCGATAGATACACTGTTCATTTGCTTCCTCGAAGCAAATGATAACTATAAGAAGAGAAACTTTGGTTAGATTCAACTTTGTAAGTGTGATACAAAATTTCGGAAATAATTTGTTCATTATTATACTGTAATAATCACATTAAATGTCTGAAAGTCTTTCGCAGTCTATCGCTTTTTTCAATAGCTCTGTACATGCGTAATCACCATTCCTAACATTCCAACGTCATAATGATAATAAAGGCAAGAATGTAATAACTAAAATCATGTTTCAAACGTTCACTTGATTGTTTTATAATAATTTGTCTGATATTTTTTTAACGGCCAATAGAATTTTCGGTGGGGCACAAAAATTGTTTATATTTGGGAGAAGGGGAAGAATTAGAGATAAGATTAAAATTGGAAGGAAACTAAAATCGTTTGGAAAGTCACATTTTTGTTTGAAATTTGACTGGAATTGTTCATCAAGAATAAATCGTGGTGAGTACATAAAACCTTATCGAAAAAATTAACACCTCAAAACCTTTTTTGAGTGACTTTTTGCAACTGAGAAAGTAAATTAAACATGCACAAACTGGAAAACTTGTTCATTCATTGTGAACAAGTAAATGAAGAATTCTGTCTTAAATGAATAAGAATTTTTTTTTTGCGGAGTCTCAAATGCATAGAGAACGATAATATCCATGCTGTTTTGAACAAATCGCCGAAAATCAGACCGAAAGCGAAAGAAGAACTGAATCGTAAAATATCACACGTCACATGATTTTTGGGCTCGAGTCATTGCTATCACGATTGTCTTAATGTAAAAATAATTACACTGAACAAATATAAAACTTTTCGAAAGCCTAAATGAAGTGTCCAAAATATAATATCAAAAAATGTAACAAAGAATTACAATTGCAAATACATATGGATTTCATTCTTGCAGAGTTCAAAACGCCTTGAAAAATATATTTTCGATGGTTACTTCACAGAATAGACGAAAATTTAATCGAATCAGAACTATGAAATGAACAATGATATATGACACATCACACGATTTTTGGGCATAAGTCATAACTATTACGATTGTCTTAATATAAAAATAATTACACTGCACAAACATGAAACGTTTTGAAAACTGTAATCAAATATAAAGCATATAATATCAAAAAATGTAGGACAATTGTTACTTTGAAGAAAAAATCGTGCAAGAAATCTTTATAGTACCCTTCGGTTTATCATTTTTTATAATTCTGTACATGCGTAATCATCACCGGAATTTTCGGTACTTTTCTACAATTCTAAAAAAAATATCTTAGGTACCTTATTTATTCTCAAATTTTCTTCTAGTTTTTGCAAAAGGTCACAAAGTCATTCCCGAAAAGGGACATTCAATCAGTGAGTTGTAAACTTCTCGATATTCGCTACAAAAGCGTATCGATTTCCAGTCGTTGCGAAGACGGGGATCCTTCTGAAGACTTTGAATATCCTACGCTCACTACGAAAAAAACTTTACGGAAATCAAGAAGAAAATGATGTGATTGGAGAAAGATGTTCTCGAAAAAGCGAATAACTGAACAGAACTGGACCATCTCGTTAATGAGGCTAAATGTGCCATAAAACACCAAATCTCAAATGATCCCAAAACAAATCGCATCCTGTGGAATACTCAACGATTTTGGTAAAGACCCGAATTGTAAACGACATCACAATTCAGCGACTGATTAAATTTTTATTTGCAGGTACGTGATTATATTCGGTATCATGGCAAGCGTTTTATTACCTCTCGGGTACATAAAACTCCTTCGGTTCTGTTTTCCTCGCTCGTTTTTCGGTTTTGCTGCACGCTTCAACCGCGGTTTTCTCAGTGACGATCATGGTGATCCTTTCTTCCATCTCTTCCATAGAGCATCGCGGGGAAGTTTCCGGCGATGGTAATTTCATCGCCCGAGTTCGTCAAGTTCTGTCCAGTTATTCGCTCTATCCAGAGCATCCTTTTCCGAACACATCATTTTTTTCTTGATTTCCGAAAAGTTCTTTTCCTCGTGAGTGAAGGAATATTAGAAGTCTTCCGAAGGACCTCCGTCTTCGCAACGACTGGAAATCGATCCGCTTTTGTGGCGAATGTCAAGAAGTTCACATCTCTGTGATCGAATGTCCCTTTTTGAAGAGGAATTTGTGACGTCAAATAGAATTTTGGGCGATGCCAGGAAAATTGTGAAAAATTGGAGAAGGGGAAGAATTAGAGATAAGATTAAATTCTACGGAACGTAAAATCGTTCTGGCAGGCACAGTTCTGTTTTGATTTCGAGGGTGAATGTTCATACGTACAAGAATTAATTGTGGTGAGTGAATAAAATCTTATTAGGAAAACAAACAATTCGAAACCTCTTGGAAGTGGTTTTTTGTACTACAAATAAAATGAAACATGCATAATTTTCGTGAGTTTTATACAAAATAGACGGGAATCAGATCAAATCAGAAATGAGAACGGAATAATGAAATATGACACATCACACGAATTTTGGACACGTATCATAACTATTAAGATTGCATATTGCATATTAATACGTCGGAATTTTTTGCATCGAAACACGGAAATCGATACAACTTTTTTTTTAGGATCACAACTGTGCTGCAACTTTCTCAAACTATTCTCTGTTGCTACTTGCACGGGGCTCGCTACTTGTTAACTCCGTAAACATCGATGAACACTCGTATTTATCATATTTTATTTCCGACATTTCTCATGGCGGCCATATTGGATTGCAATATCCCATATAATACATTATTTTTTCCATTTTGCCGTTATTTTTAAACATGTTTGCGTAGCAAGCACCCTTCAAGAGTACATTATCTGTCGCTGTGTCAAATTTGGTACGAATTCTTCTAGTCAAATCTGCGTCAGATCCTTTCCAGAATATCCCGATATAACAATAGAAAAGGTCGGTAACGAATCTAATTCGAAATGCTCTTAATGTAAAAACTAGTGCACCGAACAAACTTGAAACGTTTCGGAAACTATAATCAAGGATCAAACATATAATATCCAAAAAATGTTTAGCAATTGTTTTTTTCCAGAAAAAAATGTTCTACAAATTTTTATTGTACCCAACTTTTTTTCATTTATGAGTAACTCTGTATAATATGCCTTATCACCATCGGCATTTTCCCAACTCAGTAATGGTCATTAACGCAAGAATGTAATAGAGAAAATCATGTTCCAAACGTTTTACTTGGGGATAGAAAAAGACACAAGAAAAGCTCACCCAGATATCGCTCTCTGTTGTGTTATCTTTCGTCGAACAAACCGTGAAATTTCGAACAATGAATTCGAAACGGAGGACTCGATTTATTTTTAACTTATCCATTTGTTTTATTAAAAATTTACCGAAGTTTCTGAACTACGATTTTGTATTTTTATTTTAGGCACCATGGACTCCAAAACTGTGAGCGATTTAAAACAGAGATCCAAGAATAAAACCTGGTTCTTCGTCTTGACCGTCGTTTTAGTGTCCTGGATCGGAATCGCATATTTCGGTACTTTCCTACCCTCTCAAAAAAATGTCTTGGGTGCCGTATAAAATCAATTTTTTTTTCCTAGTTTTTCAAAGAGGAGACCTCTCAAATTTATTCGCGATAAAGGACGCTCAATCACTAGGTGGTGGGATTCTGGAAATTCGCTACAAAAGCAGATATATTTCCAGAATTCGCGAAGGAGAGGTTCCCTTGGAAGTCTTCAAATATCCCTTTGCTCACGAAGGGAAAAACTTTTCGAAAATCAAAGGAAAAATGATGTGTTTAGAAAAAGATGCACTCGAAAAAGCAAATAACTGGGCAGAACTTGACGATCTCGTTAATAAGGATAAATGTGCCATGGAATACGGTATCACGAGTAATTTCGAAATGAATCACATCCCATGGAATTCTCCACATTTTTGGTAACGAATTCTTGCCAACAGCATCAAAATTCCATTGCTTTTTCAGCGACTGATTTTACGTTCCTTCTCAGGTACGTGATTACACTCGCTATCTTTGCCAGCGTTTTATTATCAGTCGGGTACACGAGACTCCTTCAGGTCGCCGCCAAAGAAATCTTTTGTACAACAGCTATCGCCACTTTGATTCTAATTTACTCCTGGATGATTTACATTTGTTCGGAATCGGAAGATGCACAACTCCAAATTCTCTATTCGATAATTGGCGGCATCATCGCCTTCATTGTTATACTCTTCTGCATGTGTAACCCAAAAAGAATACACTCGGCTATTGAAGACATTCAAAAGTCCTGCAAGTCAGTACAAAATCATATTTTTCCAAAAAACAGACTTCTAATTCAACTCTTTCTATCATTTTCAGAGTCGTCGGAAATCTGTCGTCGACTGTGTTTCTCTCTTGTTTCCCCGTTTTGCTGCACGCTTTAGCCGCGGTATTCGCAATGACGATCCTGTTGTTTCTTTCATCTATCACCTTAGTAGATCATCGCGTGGAAGTTTACGGAGATGGAAATTGCCGCTGCACATCGGGCAACTATATGAGCTATTCGAGCTGCGATCCCGAGAACTTTGACCAAATTTGTTCCGGGAATTGTAGATGTGCCCCTGCCAGCATCCGGTTTCCTCATTACGTTTATGCCATTGCTGGCGTTAACTTTATTGCTATGTTCTTGCTGTCCTTTCTTATCGCTCCTGTTAAACAATCCATTTTTAATAAGACTTTCGCCACTTGGTATCGCACTAAAAGTGAAAGGAACATTCCCGATTTCGTCGTGACCGATAACGTGCCGAAAAGTCTCAGGTGATTAAATATTCTCGCAAAAATGAACAAATGCCGAAAAAAAGACGTATTTTCTAGTATTTCTCGAATTTTCTTCTGTTCATTTCATTTTCGCTAGAGTGGATAATTTTTCAATGCATTTTTCATGAATGAGGAATCATTTCAGGACTGCAACTTCCGAAGGAAAAAAACTGCAGATCCTAGAGCCGGCGGAAAACAAAAGAAATTTGTTGTCAGATATCAGTTCCGGTATTGCAGAAACACTCGTGCAATTCGTGCTGTACGTTGCGGGACAATTCTTCATAATACTTTTTATGGCGGTTATCACATGGTTTATGACCAAAACATTGATACTGGTTGTGATCGTAATATTGAGTTCATTATTCATATGGTTTGTTAACTCATCATTGATAATGATGGTCACAGATGCGCTTCTCTTTTGCTCTCGCAAAGATTCCAAACCAAAATCCCTATCCAAGATTAACGATTACAAGATACCTTTGGAAGACAGTTTGTAATTAACTTTGTATATTTCCGACTGATCAGTTAAGATGATTATGTGCTACTCAGGTTTTTAATAAAGATATGTTACTCATTGTCTGATAACGGATATTACTCGATTGTTTTATAATCATTTGTCTGATATTATTGAACAGCCAATGGAATTTTCGGTGGGGCACAAAAGTTGTGGATATTGGGAAAAAGGGGAAGAATTAGAGATAAGATTGAATTAGGAAGGAAAGTAAAATCGTTCAGAAAGTCACATTTTAGTTTCAAATTTGAATGGAATCGTTCATCAAGAATCAATCGTGGTGAGTACATAAACCCTTATCGAAAAAATTATTACTTCGAAACCTTTCTAAAGTGTTTTTTGCACGGGGAATGTAAATTAAACATGCACAAATTCGACAGCGCGTTCATTTATTGTGTTATCTACGTAAATAAAGAATTCTGTCTAAAATGATATTCTTCAACAAATCGCCGAAAATTAGATCGAAACAGGAAGGAGAAATGAATTCTCAAATATCACACGTCACATGATTTTTGGGCTTCAGTCAGTAACTATCACGATTGCTTTGATGTAAAAATAATCAAACCGAACGAACATGAAACATTTCAAAAACTATAATGAATAATCCAACATAGAATATCGAAAAATTTGAAGAAATTGTTACTTCCAAGAAAAAAAGGTCTAACAAATCTTAATTGCGCCACTCTATTTTTCATTTTTTAACTCCGTAATGATAATTAACGCAACAACGTAATGGAGAAAATCATATTTCAAACGTTTGATGTCGGAATAGAAAAGGAAAAAAGAGAAGCTCGCCCAGATAACGCGCCATTCCCATTGTAGCTCTCTTTTCTTTCGTGAATCAAATCGTGAAAACTCGAACAATTAATTCAAAACGCAGATTAATTTTCATTGCTAAGCTCTCATTTCCGTTCATTAACTGATCCACATGCTCCATTTATTTCCCCACGTCGAAAATCTTCTGAAATTTTCGAAATTCAACTTTCCATTTGCTTTCCAGGCATCATGGATTCAAAAGCACCTCAAACACGCACGAATAAAACCCGGATCTTCTTCTCCATCGTCGTTATAATATTCTGGATCGGCACCGGAATTTTTGGTTCTTTCCTACTCTTCTAAAAAAAATGTCGTCGGTGCCTCATTAAATTCATAACTTTTTCTAGCTTTTACAAAAGGAGATCTTTCACATTTTCTCGCGATAAAGGACGTTCAACTACTTGATTGTGTGATTCTTGAAATTCGCTTTAAAAGCGGACCGATTTCCCGAGTTTGCAAAGAAGAAGGTCTTCCGGAACACTTCGCATATCCCTTTGCTCATGAGGGTAAAATCTTTTCAGAAATAAAAGAAACTATGATGTGTTTGGAGAAAGATTATCTCGACAAAGCAAATACCTGGACAGATCTCGACGTTCTCGTTAATAAAGATGATTGCGCCATAGAATACAACAAAGTCTCGAAATATTTCGACCTAAATAGCATCTCGTGGAATTCTCTAGATTTTTGGTAAAGAATTATTGTCATCGTCGTTCCTGCGACTGATTTTATGTTTCTTTCTAGGTACGTGCCCAGCTGAAAAAATCCAACTGGTTTTACCAATTTGGAATCCCAATTGGTAATTCCAATTGGTAAATTGGCATGGTAATCCCAATAAATTGGGAATACCTTTTGGGTTTTCCAATTGGGAATTCTTTTTGGGTTTACCAATTACAAATGCCTACTCGGCCTACGTTTTAATTTCACATCGTTATTAGTAAGATTACGTCCGATCGTTTCTAAATCGGCATTATTTAGGAAAAATATACATATTTTTTAAAATCATCTACGAATTGGATGCAGAACAATCGTTTTTTAGGACAATTGAGTGGATATGCGAAAAATCAAACAGAAAATTGTAATTGCAAAAAAATCCGTTTAATTAAATAGAACCATATACAAATTCAGATTAACA